>JAMLFT010002817.1:0-23953 GCA_026544285.1 Pachyrhizus erosus | reverse complement strand
TTAGTATTTTTTAATTAGTTATCTTGTCATTTAAAAATAAGATATAATCTACTTATTTTTCTTAATTAATTAGTTATCCCAAGAGAAATTTAATTTTTAATTATTTATTTAAAATTTATTTTTTTTTCATAGATAATAATTATAAGAATAATTATATATCTCCCTAAAGTGTCTCTTTATTAATTATCTTAATAATTTATAAATGAATAAAAACAAAACATATTTAATATCTCAGGAATATAAAAATATTTAATATTGCTTTATATTCAATAAGTAAAAATATTAATGAAAACATATTGTAAAAGAAAGTAGAATTCTTTTAAATTTTAAAATAATGTAGAATTATCATAACAAAATTGGTGTAAATATTAATTTCCAGCTGGCAATTGAAGTGAGAAATCAACTAATTAATAGACTGCAGTAAATAATGAACCAAAGACAGTGCTTTTATTGATGCACGTGTATGTCTGTGCGTGTGATACAAGGGTTGGTGATTTTATTTATTTTATTTTATTTTTTTGAGAAATTTTATTGATCATTGATTCATCTGTGTCACTGTGACTCTGTGCTGGCTATGCACACCCAAACTCACCAAAACAAAAAAGATCTAATGATCCACATCACGTGACTGTAAAAAAATATAACAGATAATATGAATTGTTTTCCCCATAGAGTCGGGAATCGCGGGGTTTGTTCTCTTCAGTACATATTTGTTTTATTAATTTAATAATTTAACTTTATTCTGTGTAAGTAATTTTATGTAATAATTATTTAATTAAAATTATTTTCTGAAACCCTGTTTTGTAAATGATAGAATTTCTGTTTTGCTTTGCCTCTACGAATGAGTTGTAGGCAGGAAGCAGGTCTCAAGGGATATGATTGTTTATTGATTGGCATCACTACGATTGATACATTGGAACTTACGGTTAAGCATTTTTCTTTTTTCTATATAATATTTTCATATTTTATATGGAAGACCATCATATACCATAGTTTTGGTATATATCCCTAAGCATCGGTGTCAAATTTATCCCTTGATATTATTATACTATTTTTTATTCGTGAGCTCACTAAATTAATCTCTTAACCTGTATTGTAGTTTGTAAATAAAAGGTTTGTAATGTCACAAAAAGACTAAAATGATCATAAAAGTAACCAACGATTTACCGGTTTATATATATGAAATTCAAGTTCTTAAATCCCTTCCCTTTCGATCACAGATAGTGATATTGAAGTGTGCATATCATTATAACGTGAATAAAATGGTGTGTATATCGTTTATTCATCAGAAAAATCTCACTATAACGTGAATAAAATGGTAACAGTCTATTACTATTACTAACACATCAGGCTTTTGAGTTGGTAAAGAGAACACTTTTCATTCCTCACACGTGCATATCTGTGTGGCCATCCATGCATGCATGCATGGAACGTGATTTAGATCAACAAAAAGGTGTGGGCATGAGAAAGGAAATTTCCTTCACTTTCGACCAATCACGTGGTTCTTGGCAATGGTAGGTTTTTCAAGTTTGGCATTTGTAGCAGTCAACGACTCAACTTTATCATCTTTAGTTGGAACCGAGTAAACAAAGTCGGTTCATGGGTCAATAATTTTTTTAAAATATGAAAAATTAAAATTATTAAAATAAATTAATGTTTATATAGCAAGTTAATGAAATAATTTTAGTTACTATAAACTAAAATAAAAACATTATAGATTGTTATCAGTATTATAACAATAGAAAAGTAAAATAACTAATAATAGAAATAAAATAACGTGAATCAATTGTAATAATAAATAAGTGCTAAAAAGTTAAAAAAAAAACTTAATATGCATATAATATTAACCTTATAATATATATTAAAATATATAGTATTGAATTTATCATTCATGATGTTATCGATAATATTATAAAAATTAAATAGTAAAAAGATAAATTAAGATCATGCGTTGACCTATTCTATCATAGATTAGCTCCCATTAAGCAAATAAAATTTTATATCAATTCAAGATGGATCAAAATAAGTTCAACACTCAATTTTTATGTTAGGTCCATTTTCACAATCCTATAGTTAACTACTCATATAGAGATCAAGTACTTGTATTTTGGTGAAGGATGTTCACCAAATTCATGTTCAAAATTGTTTCAAAGTAGTCTTAAGGCTTAATCTTTTTGTACAAACACCTTGGTCTAATTTCTAAAATTAGCTCAAATTATTTAGTGTTAATTGAAGTCAACACCATAATCTAAGAAACAAAGATACTACAACATACTTAGGTACAATGGAACCTACGCAGACTAGAATAGTAAATTGATAGTGTTCTACTACAAACAAACTAGCATTGTTTGTAAAAGGCTTTTAGATTTTATGTCAAGGAACTCATCCCATCTAATAAATACAATAAATATCAACAAAGACAAGTACACATTTCTTACACACTATCACTCTATCAAAATTACTAATGACTTAAGTGTTTAAGTACCTTTTACAAATACTCAACTCCTCCTTTTCACCATATGTATATTAGTCTTACTAGAAAGGAAAGTCATCATATTTGTAACTCAATTCTAGATAAAAAAAAAAGAAAGGATATATATTTTTCTTAAAGTCATACTAGAGATCAATCAATGTTACCCTTAGGAACCTTAAACACTATACTAGCATGAACATCAAAAATCAAACCATGTAACTCAAGGCAACCCTAAATGGTCATGTGAAAAAATTGAACTCACCCCACTATCCCCTATGTCGACCTAATTCCTCAACTCTTGTTACTAATTTTGTAGTCAACCTATCAAGGCATAATTGAAAATAATTTTGCCATGGTTGAATCTAAATACAAACTCACTCATTAGCTTCAAAAGTAAGTATCAAGTTGACTTGTGGTGTTAATAAATTATTAATTTAAGTTTCTAGTTAATGTCTTGAAAATTGAGTTTTGAAATCTAAAAATTGAAAAATCAAATTAAAAAGAAAGACTTAAATATAAAAAATAACTTGTTCTTTAATTGAATAAAGAAAATAGTACAATGATGACAAGAAAGATACATAAAGCCAAAGGAAAAATACAATTGAAAGTATAAAGAAATCCTTTGTCTCATTCTTTACCTTACAACCATAAAGAATAGTCATCTTGAGATTGCAATGGCTACAAAAGTCAAAGTAGTAGGGCCTAAAAAGCCATAGTCTATATTAAGAACCATTTTCACATCAAAGCCATTGTGGTCATGGTAGTTAATGTTAGAGGAAGCCTTAAAGGTTATGGTACCACTAAGTTATTTGATGAAGATAAGATTGCTCATCCAAAACTCATTAGGTGAAGCAATGTAGTTCTACCCAAACAAGACTATTGGAATTGTGTTGCAGATTAACATTGTTGTGGATATAAAAAGTGCTATAGAAGCCACCTTGTGTATACATAGGGGAACCTACATTTATAAAGACTAGGAAAAGAAATTTGATGAAAGTAAAATAATTGATGGTTACTTTATAAGGCCAAATGTTTTTTGTCCTTTTACCATGATGAAGATGCCTTGTGATGGAGGGATCTTTCAACAAAATGCTAAACAAGGAAATCCTACATAAGGTTGCATTGGCTCTAAAAGCAACATTTCAAGTGCTTACATGTTTTCCTTATTCCACATGTTGACTAGTCAACATTTTAATTTGCCTCACTTGGTCTTTGTGAATTTGATGAGAAACATGAAGGGGAAAAGAAAAAACAAGCATATTACTTATGTTGTCTTGCTAACCAAGATTTTGAGGAACCAAAATGTTTATGAGAAGTTCTATGCTTTGTCGACTACAAAGAAAATAAAGTATAAGCATAATGTTAAACAAACATTGTTTGGCAGACACAAAACCAAGTAGTGGCACCTAGGGTACACCATTAGTAAATCGAAAGAAGAAAAAGAAAAATAAATTTTAGAAGAAGAAGTTGCACAAATAGATGATGAATTTACTATTGAAGAAACACTTGTTATTTCTAAGATACCTGCATCCAAGAAGTAGGCATCCAAAGCTCGTATAACAAGAGTTGTTGTTACTACTACTACAACATAAAGGAAGTTGGTTCTTCCACTAGAATTTGATGATTAGTATAATAATGATAAAACTCAACTAAGAAAATACAACAAACAAAAAAGATTATTAAAGATGCTTCTTCTAAAGGTACAATACTATTTGAACCTATTATTGTACCTTCTACATCCAGAAAGAAAACTCAAAAAATAAAAATTACCTCAAAAAAAAAAAATCATCCTTGGTAAGCATTATTGATGAAACCTTTCAAACAAGTCAACCTATATCCTTACTATGCAACCAACAATAAGAAAATCTAACCTCACCTAAACTTTTTCACCTCTTAGGTTTTAACACCCACCTAAGAGGTTGTTTAACTAATAAAAGAGATCTTAGACCTTTTATCCTTTGGATCATTTGCACTTGAACCTTCACTACCTAAACACTCAAATACAAAAGAAAACCCATAAAACAAAAAACCTTTGATAAAAAGAAACAACCAATGACTACTTAATCAAGGGTTGTCCAATCAATTCTTCTTACATTTCCTAACATGCCTCTTCTTGGTGAAGAAAAATTTAATACAATGGAAGTCCTTCATGCATCTTGGAGCATACCTCTAATAGAAGCAAAGTTAGCTATACCACTAGAAGAAAGATACAAACCAAGAAAGATTGACATAACAACTAAGAAATACTGCCTTTAAAAATAACTCTAAAGATTAGCAAAAAGTAGAGAAGAAATGGCCTTTTTATGTTTGAAACACTTCAACCCTAAATCTTCAATCCTTAAACCAAAATGCCTTCAACTAGTATATAAATACCATTCTATCACTATCTTGAAAACCTTTAGCTTAAGTCCTACATAAGACCACCTAATGACCTAAACCAACACCAACTTTTCAATGTGAATGATACTCTCTTCACACCATTACCTTTGAAAAGGATTCCCACAAATAAGGTGTATCCTAATTTAATTAAAGAATGAAGATATGGAGCATGGATTTTTGGGATCATTCAACATGTAATCCCTCTTCATGAGTAGAAAAAGAAAGCAAAATTAGTTGGGATCAAGAGAACTAGAAGCAACAGAGACAATGCAAAGAAGATAATGATTTATCATGCTAAATAAAAGTTTTGAAGCTTGAATATTTTAAAACTAGGGTTTTTTTCCATAAGTTATGGAATATTTTTCACGTAACTTTATGAAAGTTAGAGATACATTAAAATATCAATGTTTTGTGCCCTCTTCCCAAGACTCCCTATTCTTGATTTGAACAAGAATATATTTCAAAAGAAAAAAAGTGTTGTTGTTATGTCTTTGCCAATTAGGCTTGTCTTTCAAGAATATCTAAAGTTGAACTTACCATGGATGACTAAGCAGAGATTATTTGTTTGTGGAAGACTCGACTCTCCATAACACTTTTGGAGCAACACATGTGGAGTTTTCACAAAAAAGCATCTAGTGGTGGACTATTCATTGAAGAAAAAAATGACACTATTATTATGCAGTAGTCTTTCTACAAGCTAAAGTATAAAAAGGTATCTCATTACAATGATTTCTTAATCACCTCAACTAGAATTGTGGTACCTTGGGATATAAGTATCATTAGACAATTTTTTTTAGCAATCTATATCTTTATTGCTCTTATCACCTTTCAAGATGATCAAATCCTTTTTTTCTTTTTTGTATGATGACAAAAGGGGGAATATTGATAAATTTTTCTAGCTTTTATCACTTAATCCTTTATATACACACATATTGATTCAATATATTAGTTATGATATATCTTTATAAGTATGTTGTTCTAATATATATTATACTTTTGACATATATGCTCTTATAGCATTTTCTTGCATATGCTCTAATTATTATTATTTTTTACTTTGATATCTTTTTATGCTCTAGTATCTAAATCCTTATATGTGTCCATCCACTTAGGGGTAGCCTTTATAGGTAAGATATATCTACATTGGTTAATTATTATTTCCTTTATGTTCTAATTTTGATTTTGTTTTATACATACTTAAATTTTTAATAACATTTATTTTCATAAAAAAGTGAAAGATTGTTGGACCAAAGACATGAAATATTTAACTCCTAAAGTATTTAGATGATAACAAAGAATATTTAAATTTATAAATTACTAACAATATGTTATATGTGCAATTTTTGTGTATAAGATCTTTTAAAATGATTTTACATAAAGCGTTTTGAATAGAACCAAAAGTCTTTTTGGTAAAGAAAAGAGAAATAAGGTGAATGAAAATTTAAAGAAAAAAAGATGACTAGAAATAGGTGAAAAATAAAGTAAAAATTAAAGGTGTTTAATTGAAGAAAAATCAAGAAGATATGAGAAAACATAAAAAAATGAGTAAAAATATGTCAGAAATAGTATAATAGATCTCACAATTTTTAAAATTATTACTAAAATCACGCTTCAATTAATTGAACCTAACACAAAATAATGAATGAGTCAATTCATTATCAGCAGAATAAAATAAAGAAGAATATGATCAATTTAATCAAAATTAGGGTCAACCTGACAAAAATTAATAATAAAATGATCAAAATTATTAATAGAGTTTATAATAGGATTTATTTTTGATAAATTTTATAAAATAAGAGATAAAAATAATTTTTTTAATATTTATAAAAAAAACATGTTTAACATTTTTTTTTTAATTTCATCTCTCCCTTCTTTCCACTCAAATAAAATGTATTTGATCAATGTTTGTTTAATGTGCAGTCAAAAGTCAAATAAAACAAGCCTATACACCGTGTTAGCAATTATTTAGTAGCCAACAACAATTTGTGTGTCAAGGTCTGAGGGAAATGTTCACTGCAACTTGAACACGTTAGCCTCATGAGGTCAACGCTCAACAGTCCTAATGTGTCCTTTTTCTCAAGTTTAATAATTTTCAATTCTAATACGTCAAGCTACATTAGAGTGCATTAGCCTACATATTCGGATCTAACTTCATTATTATCAATTGAGAATGAGCATGTCTGTCGTTTTATATCAGGCTTCTTCTAAATTAATTACTAAATTATTTACAAATGGAATTATTTGAATATTAGGAATCACCAAAGACTAAAACAACATAAAATATTATACATCACTCAATCATGCATGGTTATTATATTGATTTATTATTCCTTACTTTTAATGTTTTGCATAGATGGATGGCAACCATCATGTCATGCAAAAAACATTAAAATAACTTATAATGATATATAACCGAATTGAATGTTATCATTTCAGTATGAGATGTTTTATAATATGTTAAGGGAGAAGTAATGAAAGAAACAAATTAATGAAATAAAGAATAAGAAAAAAAAATTATACGAACGTTATCATCTGAATTTAACATATATAATAATATCATTTTAATTTAAGGAAATATTATTCGGTATGAAATTTGGAATGCGAAGACTCACGAAGGCAATTATATACAACTTACAACTTTTTTTTGGTTATCTCTCATGTTGCTTGAATGATGACGCAAAAGCTTTCTAACCATTGGTTAAATATCAATTCATTAAAATTCACTTTAAAGAATAACACAATAATAATTACTTGAATAATAACATTTTAATTCTTCTTATCTTATGTTTTTAATATGGTATTAGAGCAAGTTCTTTTTTTAGATCTATTGTCTTCTATCAATCATGTATTTTCAATGGTGAACCAAAATTTTCAAGATCCATGATAGATATCGATTCGTACTAAGTCATGGCTTATTCAACAATAATAGTCAAGGCTAAAGACACGGTGACATTAATCTAGATGGCAGCAACAATTGTGGAAACAACCACAATCTCGACATGATGTTATGAAAGTCCTTCCTCTTCAACCATTTACTAACATAGTTTCTAAGTTTGATTTGGTTGATATATTTCAACCACTAACTTGTGAAAGGGTAACATAATAACTACTTAAATAATAACCTTCTGATTCTCCTGCTCTTATATTTCTAATAATAAAGTTGATCTTATTATTTTAAAAAAATAAATTCGATCATACGATCTAGCATTAGTCTTAATTTTAATTGAAAATTAAGTTGTCAACATAGCCCCATCGATTTCAAACGATTACCATCTTCATATTCAATTCTTGGTAGGTTTGCCTCTAACAAATTCACCTTTAACCTAATGGGAAGTTTTTCTCTATTAGGCAAAAGTTTGTCTCAAAAAGAAACCTTTTGATGTTGATAAGGATCACTACCTCTATCGGAAGGTTCATTGCCTGAGCTCGAATTCTCCACCGTACCTGCAGAGAAAACAAGACCCTAGAGGTTCTCCATGAGTCGGTCTTTGTTTTCAATAAGTTTGTTTTTTGATAGTTCCAAAAATACTCCTAATAAAAACACATTATTATTGAGTAAAATGTACAATAGTAACACATTTTTTATTGTATTAGAGAGCTGAAAACTCTAAACATAACAAAAAATACATTTTCGTTGAATAATTTTTTTCGTAAAAAAATAATTCAATGAAAATATGGTTTAATTGTGTTAAATTTCTTTTTTTGAAAAAGTAACATAACAGTAATGTATTTTTGTTGTATAATTAATTCTAGATTCTAGATATAAATGATTTTTTCAAAAGTAATAAAATCAATGGTGATATACATTATATTTTAAAATTAAAATTAAATTAATTATGATATAATTTATCCTTTTTCATAATAGTTGAATTAAGTATGACATATATTACCTTTTTAAATTGAATTTGATTAAATAACTATAGAAGTTACTATTTATAATAGTAATCTAATTAAGTATTATAGAAATTACCTTTTGTAATAGCAATTGAATTAATTACGATAAAATGTGGTGATATAAGTTATAGTTTTAAAATTGCAATTAAATTAATGATGATATAATTTACACTTTTTAATAGTAGTTGTGCTTCCATTTTAATGGTGATATAAATTATTATTATTTTAAATAAAATTAAATTAATTATGATACAATTTATTCTTTTAAATAGTAGTTGAATTGTGCATAATACAAATTAACTTTTTTGTAATAGAAATAGAATTAATTAACGTAGAATTATAATAGTAATTGAATTAATTATAATATAATGACCTTTTTAACAGTAAAATAATCCTAAATTAAATAATTAAAAGAAAAAATAAAAAGATTTATAGTGGAAGCACGATTTCGTTGTGTATCTAAGATAACAAAATCATAATTTTATAATTTTTTTTAAATCTAAAAGAAAAGCCTTGTCAAGAAAGGGAAATGAGAGTTGTAGGAAATTAAAATAAGGATAAGGATTACTTTTCACTCTTTGTTGAAAACGCATGAGTGGAAAAGAAAAAAAAATGTAGGTGAAAATATCAAGGTAACCCTTATATTTGACCATTTAAGAATGTATATGACTTTTTCCCTCTTCCTTCCCGTTTGCCCTCTTCTCATTTTGTCCATGAAGATTTCCTAAAGCTCTGATTTTCATCATTACTATAATTTCATGAAGCTCTCGTTTCCTTGTTTTGGCGTCAACAAGGTAAAAGATCTTGCCATTTTTCACTATTCAAACATACAACAAAAATAAGTTTTTAATGCTACATAGTTCTAAATACACATGGAGAACTTGCTTCTACTATGTACTTTTATTTTATTCTTAATTATTTTTTATTTTAAAATTTCTTAATTTAATGTTTTGTTAAACAATGTGTTGCACACTCAAGATGGTAGACTACATAGACGAGTTGGTCCTAAGAAGAAGGATGTAAGTCCATCACATGGGTGCTAAATGAGTGTCACGTACAACTTTTGTTCATAGACATAAAGGTTTAGTAGTTGTAGAGGAGCAAAAGACTACATTAGTTAAGGATGACGAGTCACTTCTCATTAATCATGTTGTTGTTATTGCTGTTGAGGTTGTCAAAGTTGTAAAATTGTAGGATCATGCGACATGGATAAAGCACAAATAATGATGTATTGGACAATTTTATAAAGGTCATCTTACAAATTTGTGTTGACATCCTTTCGAAATTATTTTATCCTATAATTGTGGAAAGAATTGAATAGATCATCATTGAAGCTTGTCAATAATGCTTTAAGGATTATTGACATGCCAATAGATCTAAATGTTATAAAGTATGTTTAGTAGTTAGGATTGACTTCTTTGACATATTTATAAGGTGACAAGATAAATAAAGTCATATTGTCTATAATTGTAGAGTGATAGTACCGAGACACCAACTCATTTTACCTTCTTATAGGAAAGTTGACCATCATCTATGCCCAGATTTTGGAATCGATCGTGACGAGACATTTTTGGCAACAAACAAAGGTGTATATGCACTTTTCATTTAGCTACAAGACTTATACCACTAACGTATGGTGGAAGACAACACAACATTTGCTACGTAAACTCATATTTTTCATCTTCTCAATTGTTCGATATTTACTAAGAAGAGTTATGATTGTGTTAGTTTCATACTTAACATTTTTCAATATCTAAATTGATTAAAGTAAAATTGATCTAAAAAATTTGATTTAGAATTTAAATAATTTGAAAAGACATTAATATTTTAAATTAATTATTTAAAATCAATTTAAAATATGTATCTCAATATTACAAAATGTCACCCCTTCATACTATATAAATTTTCTAGAAATTGATATAGATTGTTAATGTAAAATGTCATTTTTATATTTATAATATATATATCTTATATATATCATTTTTATATAATCTCTAATTAAAAATTTAAAAATTATAATAACGCCTTGTGGTTATTTTACTATTTTTTTAACTTATTTTGAGCAAATTATATTTTAAAAAAAATTATGCACCAATAATATAAAATAATTTTACATTATTATTTAATTATAAATCAGTATTTATATAATTTTTTAAGTAGTTATATAAATACTGATTTATAATTAAATAACCATATAAAACTATTTTAAATTATCAATACATAATGATTAAAGTCTTTTAAAAATAACCAAAATGCCATTGAAATATAATAATTTCATTTATATATAATAATGCGTATATGTTTAATTCTTCTTACATAACATATTAAATTTAAATATTGTATAAGAAAAGTTAACTTAAATAGTTTGTCTTGTTACTTTAATTGTTCACAATTCAAATAAAGTTATCATTTATAGAAGAATATGTAATTTTAGATAAAAAAAAATATAAGAAATGTAATAAGTAATTAAGAGATGAACATTTAAGAGGAAATAATTTTGTCAATACAATCATATATATTGAGTAGTAAAGATGAATTTTTTTAAAAATAATTTTAAATATTTACGTATAATTTTATAATTAAAACTAATTCATTTTATATTTCATATTTTTACTGGATACATCTCTTTGTATATACATAGAGAGAAGATAAAAAAATTAAATGATTATTTTTATTTATTTGATTATTTGAGAAAATATAAAGTTTTTTTTTTTTTTAAATTTATGAAAAACGTAAAATTTTAAGATAGGATGTATTCAACTCCGTGTCTAATAGAAAGGTGGCTTATTAGGTTAAGTCCTATGTTGAGAAATTCTTTTAACGGCACATAAAGATAATTATAATAATAGAAGAATGAAAAGATATTGTTTCAAATATTATTTTTCTAATATTTTCATGTAATTTGTTAAAATTAATTAAAAATCATTAATTTTAATGATTCTCAATTCTAACTAACGAGAAAAAATCATCAAATAAAAAATGACACCATCAAAACTGTGATTTTCAATGAAAAGAAGAACATTAAACACCACAAAGTGTATATACCTATTAACAGTGGATACACGTACACAGACCCACCATAAGTACGTAATCTTTGCAAGTCCAATTTCAGCATACTGATATTGGAACCAAATAAACGATTCTCTTCAAAGTTGTACCACGTTCATTTATTAATTGAACTTGGGAAAAGGAAGGAAAGGGAAACACAAATAAGAATGATGAAGTGTAGGTTCAGAGTCATATACAGATATCATCAATAAATTATAAATCACGAAAATAATTTGATATCACATGATTTCATAACACTCGTTTAATTAGACCAAAACTATAGGGAAAATTATCTACCCTCTACTTTTTATTCTCCTATTGCTTCGGTAGTTGCAGGTTATAGAGAGAGGGGAAGAGAGAGAGAGGAAGTGCAAATTATTAACAATAATGGGTTATTCTAATATTGGAGGACATGGCATCATTAAACACCATTTTCCTTGGCTCTCCTTTACCACTAGCTTATTTTGTTTATATTGTTAGTAGTTTATATTCCTTTTGCTTTTGTTTTCAATAAGAATACATGATAAAGTTTTACTTTACATTTGATTGTGTAAGAATGCTATTATAAAATCAATTTGTGGGTGTTTCTAAGAGTGTATACAAGTAATTTTTAATTTTTAACAAATTATTTAGTATAGTTTTTAAATAATCTAAAATTTTCTTTTTTTAATAAAAAAACATACCCAAATATATTGAAAGTATTATTATTATTATTATTAACAACATAGCAGTTTTTAAGAAAAAGCTTAAACAAATACATTTAAAATGTTATTGTACGTTAATTTTTCACATATTGTTCATGTGTTACAGTAAGTTGAATTTCCTCTCTCTTTCACCTAAACATTTACATCTTTTTCCTTCTTACCACTTGAAAATAAAAGAAACCCAAGTGAATCTTATAAGAAGATAATTTAATCAACTAAAGAATTCTCCTATCTCTCCCTTTATATATCTCTCTATTTGTCTATCATTTTCTCTCTCCTTCTCATCTTGTCTATATCTATATTCAACAAATAAAAGTTAGAGTCAAATCCAATCCCAAGTAGAAATACTGAAATAGCAAGTCCTTATATTTAGAACAAAAAAAAAAAAAAAAACAAGAGCAGTAAAAGAACACAACAGAGAAAGAGAAAAAGAAAATAAAAAAAAACAAGAGAGAGAAAGATGATGGTTATTTCAACGGTAACATTCATCGTATCTAGTTGGCCATTCCTCCATTGTCCCTATTTCTCCCTTTCCTATTTTCCGCTTCCTCCCTTTCCCTCCATTTTCTCGGAAACCCAAAAGCAAAATCAAAAACAGGAAGAGGAAAAGGAAAGGAAGAAGGAAGAGGAAAACCAGGGTTACCCAAAACCAAACCAAACCATACCTCACACCATACAAAACAACACAAACCAATTCGTTCTTGTTCTTCTTCTTTCCATTTCACCTGCATCACCATTCCCCTTTCCCTCCCAAACAAAACACCAACGGTGCTTGCAGTGTCAATCTCCAAACACCCAAAAGAACACCAAACAAACACATTTTTTTAAAACTTTTTTTCTTTTCCAATGTCACCACCTTAGAAATTGTGTTTTCTCTTATTTATTAATTAATCAACAAATTGTTCAATTTTGAGAAAATGCAACACAACATCTTCACCACAACGCGTAGCTTGAAGATCATGGACGGTTGTAAGGGCAGTCAAGTCTACAGCATCAAACCTTCAAGCGCCGGTGGAGGAATCGCCGAGAAGCTTCTCCAACAGCTGAACTACCACATCAAAGGCCAAACCCTTAAGACGAAATCCGGTCGGAGCTTACAAGCTCCAAACCTGACAACACCGTCCGAGGTTGTCCTCTCCGATGGACCCCTCCTATCGTGCGGCTTCCCAATGACGAATCTCCTCGAGCCTAAAATCGAACCTTGTCTGATGTCCGTGGACTTCGTCCAAACCCTGGCCGGCGTCCACCGTGACACTGAGGACCGCCCCCAGTTCGACCGTTCCGAGGCCTTCCTGGAGCAATGTGCTATCTTCCACGGATTGTCTGAGTCGAAACTCTTCCGTCGCAGCCTCCGTGCCGCCCGACAGCACGCCGTCGACGTGCACCACAAGATTGTTCTCGCCGCGTGGTTGCGTCACGAGCGCCGTGAGGATGAGCTCATTGGGTCGTCCTCGATGGACTGTTGCGGGAGGAACCTCGAGTGCCCTCGTGCAACACTGGCTCCCGGGTACAACCCGGAGTCGGTTTTTGATCCTTGTGAATGTACACATGCATGTGTAGAGAATCATGACGATGATGATATGCTAACAGTGGTTTGTGAAGAATGCTCCACTTCGAAAGAGGAGGATAGTGACATGTCTTTTTGTGTTGGTGATGATGAGATTAGGTGTAGTAGGTCCAATATAGCCTCCCTTTCAAGGCCTTTTAAGGCAATGTTGTATGGTGAATTCGTAGAGTCAAGGAGGGAGAACATAAATTTTTCGCAGAATTGTTTTTCTGTTGAGGCATTGAGGGCTGCTGAGGTGTTTAGTAGGAGTAAAAGATTGAGCCATTTGGAGCCCAAGGTTGTTTTGGAGTTGTTATCTTTGGCGAATCGGTTTTGTTGTGATGAGATGAAGAATGCTTGCGACGTGCATTTGGCGTCCATGGTTTGTGACATGGATAATGCCTTGTTGCTTATTGAGTATGGATTGGAGGAGACTGCATATTTGCTTGTGGCGGCTTGCTTACAAGTGTTTCTTCGGGAGCTTCCCGGTTCAATGCAGAGTTTGACTGTTATGAAGATGTTTTGTAGTCCGGAGGGTAGGGATAGGCTGGCTTTGGCAGGGCATGCGTCGTTTGTGTTGTATTATTTTTTAAGTCAGATTGCAATGGAGGAAGAGATGAGGTCCAACACCACTGTGATGTTGTTGGAGAGGTTAGTGGAATGTGCCAAGGATGGTTGGGAGAAGCAAGTTGCGTTTCACCTATTGGGTGTTGTTATGCTTGATAGAAAAGAATACAAAGATGCACAACATTGGTTTGAGGCAGCCACAAAGGCTGGCCATGTTTATTCTTTTGTGGGAGTTGCAAGGGCAAAATATAAGCGTGGTCACACTTATTCAGCATATAAGTTGATGAACTCGCTTATTTCTGATCATAAACCGGTTGGGTGGATGTATCAGGAAAGGTCTTTGTATTGTACTGGGAAGGAGAAATTGATGGACTTGATCTCTGCAACTGAGTTAGATCCAACTCTTTCCTTTCCTTATAAATTTCGGGCTGTTTCTTTCTTGGAGGAGAACAAGATTCCATCTGCCATTGCAGAAATCGATAAAATAATTGGCTTCAAGGTTTCTCCAGACTGCCTTGAATTGAGAGCTTGGTTCTTAATTGCCATGGAGGATTATGAAGGAGCCCTCAGGGATGTCCGAGCAATTTTGACGTTGGATCCAAATTATATGATGTTCTATGGGCATATGCACGGTGATCACTTGGTAGAACTTCTCCAACCTGTTGTTCAGCAGTGGAGTCAGGCTGATTGTTGGATGCAGTTGTATGACCGATGGTCCTCTGTTGATGATATAGGTTCTTTGGCTGTTGTACACCAGATGTTAGCAAATGACCCGGGGAAAAGTCTTTTACGCTTTCGACAATCTCTCCTTCTACTACGGTGAGTGTAATCCCTACATTAATTCAGTTATATCTTATTTCATTAGTGAGTTCTGATATAGATTCTAATTTAATATCATTATTTTTTCCATGCAACAATTGTTTGTGAATAAATTGTCTAATTCCATCAATAAAAGCAAACTATGGCAAACTAATGAAATTGTAGAACATTTTTATAGTGTGTTGACCAGGGTCTATATTAAGGTATTTATTATATAATGTGCCAAATGCTACCTACAATTTATGTATAGTTTCACAAGTTAGTATAGGATGTGACTTTCAGTTATTGACATTGTATTTTCATTGCTTTCAAAATGAATGGAAACTGATAGTACTTTGGAAAGCTAGTTAGGTGTGTTTTAATACTTTCTATTGTGTTTAGTTACGTACTTTTCTCTAGTTTTGCTTTTTAGAAAGTGTTGATATTTGATTATTATCAACTGGGGATAGCCAATTTGTCTTACTCCTGGTTCATTTTAATGTCGTAGCTTGACTATTATGAGTGTTGATTTTTGTGAATGTTTTAGGTTAAATTGTCCAAAGGCTGCCATGCGTAGTTTGCGGCTGGCTAGAAATCATTCTTCTTCTGACCATGAAAGGCTTGTCTATGAAGGATGGATATTGTATGACACTGGTCATCGTGAAGAAGCATTAGCAAAGGCCGAGGAATCTATTTATATTCAAAGATCATTTGAAGCTTACTTTCTCAAAGCTTATGCATTAGCTGACTCAAATCTTGATTCAGAGTCTTCAAAATATGTGATTAGTCTCTTGGAGGAAGCTCTTAGATGCCCTTCAGATGGTCTTCGAAAAGGACAAGTGAGTGCTAAGTTTTGGATTACACATGTTATGTTGATATCAATGCTGAAGTAATGTATTTATATTATTCTTTTAAATTGTAGGCACTGAATAATCTAGGGAGTGTCTACGTAGACTGTGATAAACTAGACCTTGCTGCTGATTGCTACATGAACGCACTTAACATCAAGCATACACGAGCACATCAGGGGTTGGCACGTGTATATCATCTTAAAAATCACCGCAAAGCAGCATATGATGAGATGACAAAGCTGATAGAAAAGGCCCGGAGTAATGCATCAGCTTATGAAAAACGTTCAGAATATTGTGACCGATACATGGCAAAGAGTGATCTTACTATGGCATCACAATTGGATCCTCTAAGAACTTATCCTTATAGATATAGGGCAGCAGGTAAGTCTCATACAAGTGGTTCTATTATCCTCTGTTTTCTCCTGATGATTGTTGATGGTAAGGGAGGGGAACTGTAGCTGTGATTGTAATCTGCAAGCCAGTTTTGTGTTTCCAATATTATTTGTGGCATTTGTTGTAACTATAATCGTCTTATTATTGCCTTAGATTCAAAGGTATAATCTTCAATGATGTTTTGGAGAGAAATTTTCCTATAAAATGGTTTGTCACCATAACTTCATAAACAAATGTTTTAGTTTTCCACGAAAAAATGGTAGTTGATAACTTTCCTGCGATCTAGTATGTAACATTTAAATGAATGAAAATTTGATGTGTCTATCTTTCTACTTTCTTCATTTAAGTTTCTTCATATTTATGTTGACAACTCATGATTTAAGTTTCCCCTCAAAAAATGCTCATTGTATGAATTTATGTCATTTTTCATGCAGTTACCCAAAAACATAATATTGCATAAGTATTGAAGGAAATGACTTGTGGATCTTGCACACTTGTGTAGTAAAACTAACAATTGAGCACCATAGCTTTAAATGTTGAAAGAAAATCATGGTTGTTCATAGGTTTCCTGTCCATAACATGCCTATCAAATCAATCATATATTATTGTAGGGTACATGTTTGTTTGGCTTTGTTTTCAAGAGTGATCAGTTATGGAGAGATCTTTCGAGTTTGTGCTTATCCTTTTAGCTTTGTATGCTTTTGTTTTGATTTTTGGTCTTGGTTCTTGCTGAAATACTTTGGTTTGTTGTGAGCATCTTGATAGAGCAATATGAACACTAAATTAGATAGAACCTTTGCAACTTGTTAGTGCAATATGTCTGCATGCACAAAACTTATCAACTTCTGACTTGAACTCTGTCTACCAGTTTTAATGGATGATCATAAGGAAGCTGAGGCAATAGCAGAGCTTTCAAGAGCAATTGATTTTAAACCAGATCTACAATTATTACATCTTCGAGCGGCATTTTATGACTCAATAGGTGATTTTGTTTCTGCAGTCCGGGACTACGAAGCGGCCCTTTGTCTTGATCCTAGTCATAATGAGATTCTTGATCTTTGTGATAAAGCACGACAGCATATTAGAGAACCGAAGTGACAGAATCAGATATTTAAAAAAATCAATGTTTTTCTAATGTTCCCTATGTGGATGAGCCTATTCTAGTCAACCTGTACATTTTCTACTCGTAAAGGTCCAGTAATCATCAATGTGATTAATCTATTGTTAGATTTTGTCTTCAGAAACAGCGCAATCTATATCTGTCAGCTGGCCTTTTGGAGAGTGGAGTTACAGAAAAGGAAAAAGAAAAATTCGAAAGGTCATTTGGATTGAAACCAAAGAAGAAGTAGAAAAGCGGGATAGCTTGTAAATATATGTAATGAGATGTGCTTTTGTTAGAGTATGGTCAAGTAGTACAAACAACTGCTGCTGCTATGCTCCAGTATGACACACAATCAAATTGGTGAGGAGTTACTAGTTAGAAAAAACATGTACATGAAAACCAATTTGTTATGTAAGTCCTAAGATTTAGATAATTACCATTATATTTTTGGCTGAACAATTCACATTGCACTTATCTCTGTTGCAATTCACCAATTTGAGCAATTCACATTTTGTTATAACCCTTTTAATGTATATATTCGTGATGAGTTCTTTAGAGAAGCTATGCCTTTTTAATGTTATACAAGTTTTCAACGTTACATCTGCTTAGTTCATATGTATGTCTTTTCCCTTATTTTTATTTTTCAGTATTACTAGTGTGGATATTTTGTAGGTTTAATACATTAGTAGTATTTTAAACTATTTGAAAAGTTTTAATTAGGTTCTTAAATTGAAAAAAATGTAATTGAGATTTTTATCTTTTATAATTTTTATAATTCAATCATTTAAGCACGTAAAATTATCATAAATTGTTATTTTCTGGAGGTTTCAAGTTGTTATAAATTAACTTCAAGAATTAGATTACAAAAATTATAGAAGATCAAGTATTCAATTACAATTTTTTAGTTTAAAAACTTAACTAAAAATTCTAAAAGTTCAGGACCTACTTATGTATTAAACCTATTTTATATTGTTTTAAAACTTTTTATCACCTTGGGAAATGTTATTGATCATGTAAAACACAAGTGTAAATTAAGAGGATAATGCATTCCTATTACTTGATATTTAGACCTTAGTCCTTTTTCCTTTTTATACTGCAGCTGCATCCCTCCTCTATCTTTAACCTGTTTTATTTGGCTTTGTGTTTAGTCAATATCAGTTACTCATTTTGCGTGCAACTTCTTATTGAATATTGAGATTCTTTTATTGGTGGTGAGGGGGGTTCATGTAACATTACAATGGCTAGCAATTTCCTCTTAATTTTAGTTCCTTGATTATGTGAAGTCTTCCACATGGAAAGGAGAGCTTTTCAACACACTTGTGACCCATTAGAAAGCAAGACCTTAGTTTTAATAGTTTTCACGAGATACCCATATTTCCAACTACTGTTATTTATTCCCTCCTCCCCCCCACCCCAACCAACCAACTAATGTGATGTGCTTTCTAATACCAATTTTTTTGAAACTTCTGTTACAAAATTATCTAATATGCTCAATTTAGTTATTGAAATTCCTTATATGGAAGACAGGGAAGCAAAAGAAAAATAGGGAAGTGTAGCTGGTTTTGTAGACCATGGATAGGAAACATCCTAGAAACTTAAACCTAAATTCACCACTTTTGTCAACAAGGCATTTTGGTAGTCCAATTGTTGCAGATACATCTTACTCATCATATTTAGTTTATGTAGTCCAAAATACAAGTGAAAGGGTTCCATTTTCATAAGAGAAAGCAACCAACAAGCCAAAAGACATTCAGAGTGTTAGCCTCCAAGATGGTGACATGCCACGCCTAAGACTACCGCCTCGCGTTGGTTTCCTTAAAAAGAAGTGGTCAAAAAAGATGTTGGTTGTGGTGATGATGCATTTCATGATCAAGATGGTAGTTGCAATGACAATGGCAACAAGAATGAGTTCTCAAATGTGATAGATGTTTTCTTTCTATAAGAGACATTAGATTAAGTCTGAAAGAAATTAAAGAATGCTAACAATAACAACAATCATGGGTTTAATGGATACCAATCTCCCACTTACATGATGAATAGCTTTCTTCTAGATGCTACTACATTGGTTCCATCATCTGCTTTACATTTTACTAATAACTTTGAAGGCAATGTTTGTGATACTTGTAGTTATCTAGAGTGCTATACTAGGCATTCATATGCTCCTTCAAAGGAATGTAGCTTGGAGCTTTTCTTCCCTTAGCTTGTGAAGCACAAATTTTGTGCTATAAAGAGCCCTATGTTACCATGCTCAACCAATATGCATAAGCATCAGTGCAACTAAAAACACAAGAAACATCATCCATCAATAACCTACATTCCTTGTACAAACGTCAAATAATATATTGTTTGATGGGTAGAATTAGTTCCTTGATTTATTTATTGGTACTTTGTACAAAATCTTTATTTTATATATGTGTATATAATATATATTATGTTATCTTACCTACTTAAAAAATATTCATTTGTTGTATGTCAATTCTTAATTAGTTCATTAGTAAAGTGTGGTTAAAAGATCAACTCAATGTGGTAGCAGTTGAAAACTAGTAACATGTTTGGGTTGAATTCATTTCATATGGCCTTTATTTAGGATTGTAAAAAGGTGTAGAATTCAATGCTTGACGATTTTGTGTACAAGCAAATTGATTTGTTATTGAGATAAGTACTCATAATTTAAAACAACAACTAAATGATAAAATTTGATTCATTTAAAAGCTTTAGACTCTAAGGGAGTGCATTACTTGATTTGTATTAGTACTCATGATTTAAAACAACAATAACTAATTGATAAGTTTTTCTTCATGTCAAAGCTTTAGACTCTAAGGGGGTGACATTACTTGATTTGTCGTTTGTAAATTAACTTGATCCATGTATTATATTAGTATTTTCAAACTTAAATAAATTTATAAAATATAAATTGAAAGAAAAATATTTCAAATTAAAGAAGTATACACAACTAATTTATATAATAAATGTATTAAAAGCTAAAAAAATACTTAACATTATAAAATACACATAATTAGTTAAAAATAAAAAATAAGAATGACATGTGTTTTTCCTTTTAGGCAGAATGTTAAGAGATTAAGTTGCTCTCAATAAATAATATATAAAAATTAATATTAAAATAATTAGATAATATGCACTATTTAGTTGAAAGGTCTAAAAAAATTTAAAATAAAAATTTTGACAATAATTAGTATTTTTAGGTGTCCTAAATGTTATATAGGTTTAAATAAATTTTTAATTACTGTATTTTTATTTTATTGTTTAGTCTATACACTTTTTCAATCATTTTGGTCTCTTATAATCTTAGAGTTAATACTTACGTCCTTAACTTCGAACTATTAACCAAAGACTATTAAGTGATCATATGTCCTACTATTAATCACATAATTGATGTTATATGTTAATAATTTGTTATGTGATCACCTCCACCTCTCTCCACCCATTTCCTCTCCTTCTATTTGTCACCAACCATTATCCTCATTCCAATCCTTATTTCCTTTCACTCTTTCACTCCCATTCCTATCCCAAATAATATTCTAAATTTTCATGTTTTCTAATTATGATGTGAATCATTAAATAAGAAAAAGCTAATAATAACCTAAAATTCAATTAACTAAATTATTTCTTACTCACAATTCAATTTTGAATTGTTAGTTCAATTGTGAAATTAGATTGCATTTCTATTACATAATACATCTACACTAGTTTTTGTAAGAGGAAAACCTCATTTTGTGTGTTAATTAAGTATTATTAATATTAATTAATCATACTTATGTTAGGAGAATTTGTTGTGTAAGTTTGACATTTTCATATAAAATAATTATATTTTATTTAATGTTGAATACATGTTTTTCAAGTAAAATTGGGGTAGAATCTAAGCCTGCATCAAGCAAAAACATCATGAAAATGACCTAAATGTCCTTTCACGAGTTAATCACATAGAACAAGAATCTTCCACTTTCTATACAAAAAAAAAAAAAAAAAACTTTCACAAATATGACAACTTACATATCTTTTTATACTTAAGTTTTTTGCCTTTTTCACTAAGCCAAATTGAGAATGAAATTTTGAAATGATTAAACTCCTTTCCCCCAAACAAAAGGCACATCTAATCAAGCATCTTAAAGGATCCAAATTAAAATCTAATTTTGAAACATTTCACAATTTTTCAATGAATATTAAGTATAAAAAAAATCCAAGTACTTAATAGATGCTTAGGGATTTTGACATCATTTATTGTCTCTCCAATCTCTCTAACATTCAAGCTATCTTTCTTATCTCGAAATACTTTCATATCTAAATCCCATGTCTCTTTCATCCATTTTTGCTTCTATTACTATCCTTAAAACTAAAGATAAAGTTATTACTCTATTTTCTTTTCATATTTTCATGCTTCTTCTTGTCGATGATAAAAACTTATTTCCTTATCTTTTTTTTTTGGGTGTACTTGGTCCCATTTTAGGGTTTGGTGCTAGCAAAGATGCTTCCTTCAGGCTACCTTAACTATTCTCTTGCAAACCAAGTTTATAGAAGGTTAGGGTGAAATATATAACTATAAATAGTGGTGAAATAGTAGTGTGCGATTAAGAGTTCCTTCCTAGGGCCTCTCTTGAAATGCTTGGTATTTTGTGTGTTTGTGGTTTCAATAGCTATGTTGGTTGCATATTTTGTAAATGAACTTGTCTAGTTATTTTGGCTAGAGCTTGGTTAAATGAGTTTTGTAAATATGTTTTTTATCATGAAAATGGACTTCTTAAACTTCATTGTTTATACAAATTTCATGTAAAATAAATTGTCCTTTAAATATGGTTGTCATAATTTGAACTTAAAATATGAAACCTTTTTCTAATATTAGTTGTATTTTTCTAAGATATTTATTTTTGTATTAAACCTTTTGAAAAACAAAACTTATTTTTTAAGATAAACCATTCTAATCTTTCATTTGAACATTTGCTAAAAAAAAAAGTTTTGGAATGGTCTAATTTGTGCTAGATAAATCTTTGGCTGCTTTAAACAAATGAACTAAGTGCAATATTTTGTATATTTTCCTTTGTACAATTTTTATCATGAAAAATTCGGCACAAATATGAAAATTAGAATTTCATCTCTTGAATTTAATCATAAGATTTATAATTTTTAGTAAGATTTGATGAATCAAAATATTTTTAAAAGTTAAAGTCCTACAATGGTAAAAAAATAAGAGTCCAGCATAACCTTTGAGTGTTATGAGATTATTATTATTATTATTATTTTTACATTCTTGTTTGGACAAACGTTTTTGGTTCTAAAAACTTAACATCCAAATAAAATGATATATTGCATGATCCTATGTGAATTTTATTTGGTTTCCTAAAGTATTAGTGAATGTGAGCTTGAATTATGTCTGAATACATGTTACCTCAAGTAAAATGTTTACATGCTACATGCTTTTATTTAAACCAATATGAATGTTTTTATATTGAAATTCGTGTATTGAAATATTATGTATAAAGATTTTGAAATGTCCTATGCTAAGAGTTTGAGTGAAAAACATCACTTACGATTGTTAAGATAATTAAAGAAATGTTATAATCCTTAATTGGTTATCAAGCTAAAAACATTTCCAAAAAGAAAGTTTTCAAACTACAAATTCTAATGGTATATTTGGTATAGATGAAAGTGGAAGAAAATAATGGAAAAGGAATGAAGACAAATAAAAAAGTTTTATGTCAAATCAGAGTTTAGAACACATATAAAAAGTAAAAGAAGGAATAGAATGAGTGGGATGCAAAAAATAAAAATAAAAATATTCCTATATTGGAGGATCTAGATCCTCTTTATCACTAATTTTTCTCCTATTCTCCCTAGCCAATGTGTGAAGTGTGAACCATAAGATTAATCTAATGGTCAGATTTTAAAAGGGGAAAAAAAGGCACACAAGGCAACTAGACAAAGTGTTCAACTTGAGCGAGACATATCTAGCTTGAGCGAGATAACCCTTTCTCAATCTTATCAGCATAGAATCTCGCTTGAGCGAGACATATTTAGCTTGAGCGAGATAACCCTTTCTCAATCTTATGTACCTTTCGCTTGAGCGAAAATATCTAGCTCAAGCGAAATGTCACTTAGGTGAATACGGAAAAAAAGTTTAAAAAGGAGAGAGGGAAAGGAAATTAGGTATCTTGGAGAGAAGAAAACCTATCTTGGAGAGAAGAA
>JAMLFT010002816.1:0-23957 GCA_026544285.1 Pachyrhizus erosus | reverse complement strand
AATATAATAATTCATTAAACTATAAAATTATTATTATGTTATCATTTAAAAAATAATAATAATTAAAATAAAAAAATAATTGATAATAGAAACTAAAATAAATAATAATAATTTTTAAAAGATTAAAATTAAAATAAAAAATCTAAAAATTTTAAAATATCAAACTCATATTTAAACATAAAAAAATCTAAAAATTGAACATATACAATCTCTGTTTTGAGTGAGTGATTTTATGTACTATGTAATGAGCAATGACCCTACACTGGAAATCTAAAGGCATAATTAATGAACTTATTAGAAAGAAAGTACTAAATATTCAAACCTATTTTTTAAGGCTACACCACGTATGTGCCGAGTCATGAAGCCATATCCAGAGACAATTTCTGTTCTAACAAACAACATTGGAAGTACTCAATGAATTTAATGCAAAGGCCATACGGTCATAAAAACAGTTACAACAACTACCATTGAACCCTTCTGAATTTTGGGAACTACAACAAATCGATCTAAAGTTGTTTTTTTTTTTTCTTTTTAAGGAATAAATATATGAAATGTAAAGTTACTGTACCTAGCTATATTGTGTTTCTCAATTGATTCCACTTGTAAAATCTTAACATATGTAAATTGAAGATATGAACCCAAACAAATGGTCCATGTTTGTGTTTTGGGCTGTAATATTACATTTGTCCGTAATTTTGCACAAAAATTGTGATGACATACAACTTTAAAATTGTGACTACAATTTTAAAGATCACGATAAACCATACAATGACATACATCAAGAAATCGTACATGATTAACCATATCAATTGAAAAATTGGTGAACAAACACTTTACTCATTTTCCAACAAAAAAAAGAATAGAGAATAAAAATTAGTCAATAATAAGTCAATAACGGTAAAAATAAATATTAATAAATTATTAGGTCCGATTAAGATAGTTGTGAATTTTTAATTTTTAATTTTTAAATGTAATTTTCATAATACTTTTATATTTATTTTTAAAATTAAAAAAAAAATTATGAATTTTAATTTTAAATACTTTTTTTATAATTTTAATAATAATTTTTTTATAATTAATGATAATATTACCATTACCATTACAGTCTTTCTCAAAAATTCTAACTGTCATTATCATTATCATTTTTATCATCATTATTACAGTCATTGTCATTATTTTCGTTATCAATGACATTGTTACTGACATAGTTATTATTATTGTCAGCATCAGTTTTACTATCAAACCAAAATCATCCCAAATAAAGTCTTAATTTTTAAAAAGTTGTTATAAATTATAAATAGATAAACTAAGTTAACTGATTTAATTTATCTTTTCTACTACTAAATAACATAATATAAAAATATATTGAAACATAAAAATACTAAAAATAAATAAAAATAAACCTACTAAAAATAATAAAAATTTTGAAAAATATAAATCATTGGTTACATTTAACGAATATGCAAAATATTGAACCCCTTTCATGTAAATATAAAACTTTTGCCTCCTCAATAAATGTTTTCATAAATAATTGGTTGATTTCTCTAACAACGATAACAGTATTTTAAATCTTGCAAAAAGATCTATTACATTATTTGTTTTACTTTTTAATAATATATAATATATTAAAGTTAAAATTCTAACAAGATAGAATCGACACACAAAGGTCTAAATCTAGTATACTTTAAAACAGTACTAATACCGATTCAATGGACGATTTAGCTTTTAAAATTTTGCGTTTACATATTATTATTATTATTATTATTATTATTATTATTATTATTATCATTGAGAATTTCCATTTTACTGTTATTACTAAACAAATCGATGAAACGAATAACGGAAGAGGAAGAAAATGAAATCCTAATTGATTCACAATATTCCTCCAACTTCAATTCCCATGCAATATATAACATTTACCGAGAAAGAAAATACAAATTCTATACAAAATTCTTGGACCCTTCAACCTTGCTCAAGAAATAACCTTAAAATTAATTCTTTGGGTGAAATTTTTTTTGTTAACATTAAGTTGTAATGTACTCAGAGGACTATTTTCCATCAAAATTAACTAATTTTGAGTAATAGGAAAGTGAACCACTGAAATACCAGAATTTGACTTTATGCATTTAGACAATTGGATGTAAATCAAAACAAAACGAAAAACAAACAAATATTTAATCGAATGAGGGAAAAAATTTTAGACACACCTACTAATTGAGAGGATTATAAAATTGTGACAATCATGCTATAAAATTAAAGTTTTGTACATTATTAGTTGCTGGAAATTTCGTACAAATCTCATGTCTCCATGGAGGATGGTGCAGGCGAGTAACTGTGATCACTTGAGTCTCTTCTCCATGAATTCTGAATTTGTGCTGCAAACTGCAAATTCCAGAGAATATCTTCCACAGAAGGCCTATCTGTTGGGTCATTAGAGAGACACCTTACACATATCTCCATCATTGTCATCAATGATTCATCTGAACATTCCTTGTGAACTGCTGGGTCAACAATACTCCTTCTGGCTATGTCATCAATTTTGATGCTTACCTGTAACTGTAGAAGAACCACATAACATTGTTAGAAACTTAGAATCAGGTGGTAGTTTACTGCCTCTTGTGCTTTATACAGCAAAGTTGGGTTCTAAACTTGGGTTATATTTAGATATGTTGCACAATGTTGCTAAGGTTGCATTTGAATTATAGCAAGGGACACCACAAAGAGTACAACACAAGTGACTGAGTCAGAAGACAATTTTATGTGTTGTTAAGTTGCTTGATGGGCAATGCACAGGACTAATTGTGCTATCAACGGTTTGATGGACAAACTAACACAACATTTAGGTCTTGCGTATAAACTTCTTAGTAAATATTTATAGAAAAAAAAAAGTAAAATTAATTAAACTTTTTCTATCAGTTAAAATCAACTTATGCACAGAAATTATTAGAAAAGTTCGATGATAGAATTTCTATAAAAGTCGAAGTATATAAGTTGATTTTAATTTTTAACTTGTGAAAGAAAATTAGTTCATTTCCTTTTCTTATTGTCTTCACCTGTAAGTAGTTATTATTGAAAAGGTTATCCAAATAGGACCTTATTATAATACCCTGTTTGTTGTGCATTGTTTTGTGCACACTCGAGCTAGGAAGACGAAGGGGAAAAGGGGTTTTGCTATCTTTATCTCTCTTGTGCCGTGGAGAAAATTGTGACTTGGTTTAATGGATAACAAAAACTCAAAAGTTTTGTACTGTCTCTTGAACCATTTTGTCTAGTACTTACACTATTCTAAACATAAAATAAAGTACAATTTTTTTAATGTTGTATTCTCTCTTATTTTTAGCAAATCAAAGTACTCTTAATATCAAATTGGGAAACTTTTCCATAACTAGTCTAAAGTGTTTTAGTATGAAACTTAGAAGTTAATACTCACAAGATCTTTTAGTGTTCCAACTTCGTTGTGGAACATTATTGGTCGTCCCAGAATGATTTCTAGCAAGATTACCCCAATATCATAGACATCATTCTTGTCTGCATCCTGGATCCTGCATAAATAATTAATGCAGTCCCCTCAATTAATGCCAAGAGAAAAGAACTAAACATTGTTAGACAAAATCAGCAAAGCATCCGTGTGTTTTGTAAAAGACTCTGAAAAGGTTCTATAACTAGTCGACTTGATTGTAGACATTGAAACCTTTAAGAACCAAGTCGTGTGTTTCACTAAAAAAATTTCACATTAGAGATCCCAATGGAGTGGTTAGCACGTAGCACTAGAAGAAGCAGAGATATCAGGATAATGTTTGAGATTTATCCAAGGGTATATGCATCAGGGTTGAGGAAGAATTAATAAATTCTTACCTATCTAACTATCTCTACAGCTAATAGTATATCACTATATCTATTTCATCTTTAAAAAAAAAACATAAATGCTAAAAATGCATTTCATGAGAAAATCAAATGATTGGGTACCCCTTTTCAAAACATTTAATTCTGCTGTGTTTAATTTGCTAACTATAACCCTGAGAAGTTCCGCCTCAATACACTCTTTACATGTTAATTCACGTGGAAACCATGGATAGGGAATGGAACCAACCTATTAAGGAGTGGGACCCACATCGTTGAGTAAGTCTTACATGAAGTTCTCTTAAAAATAAAGAGCACATGGAAAAAACGTGTTCAATGTATTCCTCTTTTTAGATGATAATTTCTACTTTCTTAGTAGCTAGATTAGATTCTATTACAATATCAGCCTTCAGGAATTAATATTATTTTTTTTTACCTTGCTTGGACTTTTCCTTTCAATCCAGAGGAAGTTCCATTGCTAATCTGAAAGTTTTAAAGAAAACAATTATGCTGAGAAAAATCAGAAAGAGTGAGATATAGTAGTAGTAAGGGCATATAAACAAAGATTTAATCCATTTACCATTCTTTTATTTTCAGCAGAGAGCGGCAGATTATAACTGCTTATTTTAACATTGTGATTGTTATCCAAAAGAATATCTGTTATCTTCGGATTATTTGAATATAGTCCGGGCACTATCCCTGTGTGCAAAAATTGAATGCCTTTCACCACTCCAATTGCAGCTGTTATTCTCTGAATCCAAGGAAGCTTTTCCCCAGAAGATCCTATTGAAGTTAACTATTAGTGGAAATATACATTTCCTTGTATGTGAAAATGAGAAAAGCTTAGGTCCTGTTTAGTTTGAGAAAACATTTTCAAAAGGATATTTGAAAATAGAAAATAAAATGACATTATTGTAATTACTTGTGAAAACATCTTAAACCAAACAAGTCCTAGAAAATTTATTGTAATTGGCATTTGTATGTGGGAACATTAGAAGGAAGATTGTGATGGAAAATTTACTTACCAGAAACGCAGCTTCTTAAACTTCTATTTGGAACAAACTCAAATATGAGAAATACATTGTTTACACTCGAGTCGTCTTGGTTGCACTCAAAGGCATGTCCAAGTGCACTAACCAAGTGTGAATGCCTTAGTTTTGAAATCAACTCAACGCGGTGCATGTAAGTCTGAGGGCTATGTCTCTTTCTTATTTTCAAACCTCTAATAGTAATTTTCATTCCATCAGAGAGCACCCCTTTATAAATCTGCCATTATAGTTAAAATAAATTAAATTTTTGCAAGTCATAAAGATTATGGAGAACAACTATTCAAGAATTTTTTGCATAATCAGCAGGGTGAACTACAGAACCTAAACAACACAAAACTATGACAAAAGTTTCCAGTTACAAGAAAGGGAACAACAACAACAATAATAAAGCCTTATCCCATTAGGTGAGGTCGGCTACATAGATCACACAATGCCATATGGCACAGTTAAAAACTTTATCCAGTTACAAGAAAGGGAAAATATAATGTAATAAGCAAATGAGAGTAATCAAACTATAATAAACTCTAGAATAAGTGTGAGATAGATGGCCAGCTACTCTGTTAATATAATTTTCAACAGAAGTCATGCCAGAGATTTAAATGTACCCCATCTAAAGACAATACATAGCCATGCACACTGTAATTAGCAAATTTTCTCCAATATTCTTATTCATATAAAGTTATATGAAGCTCAATTTTTGCCAACATACACGCATGTGCTATCTAGATTATTGACATATTTGTTCAAGTATGGAGTGTCTAGAGTTAAGCGGGATTCATCACAAAATTACAAGCATTTGGTAGGAAAATATATGTGATTCTCTCAACCTTAATAACCTCTAGTACATACCTGACCATGTGGACCTTCACTTATGAAACTTGATTCATCAAAATTATTTGTAGCTTCCTTAAGTTCATCCAAAGCAAAGGTCCTATAAGCAGGAAGGCTGGCTCCCATCTTCATTGTTTCTGATATATACCCTGCAAACAAAGAATATAAAATGACTATATTTGACATGTAATAATTAATTGAAATAAAGGTTGTGAATGACATATTCTAATTCCCTGATTTCTATGATACATTCTGCACTTCAGCACAATAGATTATGTGCACTTATTTTAATTGATCTAATCTATTTTAGAAATAAAACTAGAAATTTCTCCTACTCTAAATTCAAAATTATTGGTGTACATTGCCACATCTATAGCTAGACGGTAAAACATTCCCAGAATTTTGTTTTGGCCCTTAAACCAAAAACTTCAACAAAAATAATCTAATTTTTCAAAGTAAAACTTATGTACCAATGAGGCAAAGGATTTGAGGATTTACTTGCATCTGTGAGTAGTTTTGCTGTGTTTACTGATGATACATGTTCTATTATGGACCTTGTCGATGCCCTCACAACACGCTTGTTATTCACTCGGCTCATGACCTGCTCCTTTATCGATCTTGTTAGTGTTTCCACAGCACGTTTGTCAGGAACTCTTTTGATGATATGCTCCATTATGGACCTTATAGAAGTTTTCGCTTCATCTTCATTATGTACCTGGCTGATAACATTCTCCAAAGTGGACTTTGGAGGTATTCTCACAACTTTTTTCTTATGAACTCGGCTAACAACCAGGATAACCACTCCTACAATCAGCACAACACCAACAATACCTCCCATACTTGATACAATAATTGCTTTACTTGTTGTTCTCTTGTGCTTCTGTTGATGGGGTATGATTTTCACTGCCAAAGCCTCGTTGCTGCAGAAATCTGAAGGGTGCTGATCTTGGTTCTTATTTGATAAGCAGTTTCTAGCATACAGAACAACCTTGGTCTTTGGTTCTAAACAGGTGGGAAGTTCCCCTTTCAGAAGATTTGAAGACAAATTTACGAAGTTCAGATCATCATTGCAAGAAATGTTATTGAAAAGCATCCCAGTGAATTTATTTGAGGAAACATCAAGGTAATTGATGGAAGGCAGTGACAATAAGGATGGTGGAAGTGGCCCCACAAAACCATTCAATGAAAGGTCTAGCCTTTGGAGCAGATAGAAAGAACTTAAATCAGAAGGGACACTAAGCTTGAAGCTGTTATTTCTAAGCACAACGGAAACTATCTTGGAGGGGAGAGAAGGAAAATGAGGTCCAAATGTGTTGTTTTCCAAGTGAAGAACTTGAAGGTTTGCCAAATTCTTAAGATGAGGAAGTTCCCCAGATAACTGATTATTTGATAGATCCAACACCCTCAAGGTATGAAGAGCATCCAATGAAGTTGGCAGGTTCCCACTAAGCCAGTTGTTCTTCATACTAAGTACAGCCAAACCCTGAAGTGAGCCTACCCAGTTGGGAATTTCACCATTGAAGTTGTTATCATCAAGCACCACAGACTGAAGGTTCCTCAGAAGTGAAAGTTGAGAAGGGATGGCTCCATTGAAGTGGTTTGAGCTAATGTTAAGTATTTCCAATGAAGACATTTGAGCAATGCTTTCAGGTAGGGGCCCCCAGAGTCCAAGAGAAACCAAGGAGAGGACTTTCAAACTTGATAGAGTGCCTAGTGTGGTAAATAGAGTGTCTGAGGAGAAATTTTGAGGCAATGAAGTATACTCATTGTTGCCAACAACATGCAGCTGTGTCAAGCTATCCTCATAGCAGACTAGTGTCAAATATGGGGTAGGTTCAATGTTGCAAAAGTCTGTGGTGCTGCTGAGGGTACTTAGTGCTGATGGATAGCCAAGAAGTTGCTGAACCTTGAGAAGTGTTTGAGACTGAGAAAACTCTAACTGTTCTGAAAGTTGGATGGTGGCAAGAAACAAGATTACAAGGAGTAAATGTGAAAGGGAAACTGGTTTTGGTGCCATCTCCTCTTCCAATGGATAGAGGTTTTGGATCACTTGGATAAATAAAGACACAAAGGGGTTTTGGATTAGGCTTCTAGGACCAAGCTGCTGCCTCTGCCATTCATTCAATACAAATGAAACCAACTATATTCTTTTCACTCTAGTTATTTCTGATCTTCCATGGCATGCATTAAGTATTGACACATAACTAGCACTAGGCATTGCAGCATGAAACATCTGTGGACCACATTCTCAGCTCAGCCGTTAACCATTTTTGCAATGTAATGTGCTTATGCTTGTGTTAGTTTGGCTGGACTTGATAATATGACAACATGCTAGTTACCTAAAGGCTAAGGCTAATTTTATATTCTATGAAAATGTGTACCCTTTTTGTTCTGTATCTTACTGAAATTTGTAGTGCAGCAACTGTGGCTGTGGTTAGTCACACTCTCTTGTCTCCTCTAAGCCACCTAATATAATGGTCCCTCTTTTAGATTAATTTTTTTTAGTGAATTGGTGTGAAATTAAATCTGTGGAGAGCCAGCAACATTCCCCATCTAACATAATAATTATTGGTTAAATTTTATTAAAAATTATAAAATTATTTTTAAGGAGTGATATTTATATTTTTAATAAAATTTATTTGATAATAAAAATATATTAAAAGTATGTTAAAAGTATATTATTAGTATTTTTAATCAAACTTTTAATAAAATAATAATAATAATAATAATACATATTTATAATTACAATTATAAATAATTTGAGCTACACTTAAATTCAATGCAATGACAATTGAGCTGCACTCTTACAAAGTGTTAAAACTCAAATCTTAAGAAAATAATTATGGAAGGACGTTCGATAAAAAAAATTAAAAAATATAAAATGCAGTTATATATTTATATATAAATTATATTTTTTTGAAATGATAATTTTATATTATTGTGATAACAAAATGATTTAAATATGTATAGAATTTTGAATAAAATTTGCTTTTCAAGCAGAGTAAAAATTTTAACACCACAATAACTAAATCATTTGATGTTATGTGTCTCACAACTCTGCTGATCTCTCCATCCATACACGACACCTAAGAATAAAATAACAATGATTATTTTAGAATAAGACAATGTAAGTACAAATTAATATAAAATTGTAATATTTTGGTAAAAGAAAGAGTCTTGCTTTCGATCCATTTATTCTCTAAAAAATAATTGTCGCCAATGCCAAACTCCATCAATAATTTGATTAGGGAGAAAAAAATACGTTGTAAGTGAAAAATGTCTAATCGTAAAATATAGGGTGTTCTGCATTCCCAAGGCACATCAAATTAAGGCATCAATAAATAGTTGTGTGGTAATACCATTGCACTGAAAGATACAAGTAAATGTAAAAGTAGTTTGCCGTTTACATAAGAAGCTGCACACACTAAGCCAAATTGCCATTTTAATTGGTTTTGTTTAAAACTTGCAATGGCCAGTAGTTAATTTGGGACCATAAAAAGTAAAAACAACTTTGTTCATTGCTCACCAATTTCTTACAATGGTGCATGCAAACAACTGAACATTATTAAATTTGAATTCACATTAACATTCTTTCTGCCAATTTCATTTTAAAATTAATATAATATCAATACTTAAGCAATTTACAAAGAGAAAGATAAAATTCATTAAAAATGAACGCGTTGCATGTATACCTTGTTCTCCTATTTAACAAAATAAAATTATATTAAATACTTAAAAAAATAAAAATGAACAAGAATTAAAGTATATAAAAAACTTCTTAATAAACATTTTCAAGACATTGGATGCGAAAGTAACAGATGAATTGGACAAGAGTCCACTGGATATGTCACGAGAAAAACTCATAAATTTCAATAAATATTTTTAAAAAAAAAAAGATTGGTATAAGCATATCTTATTATTATTCGAAAACTCATGTCACTCTACTAAAGGAAAAGGAAGTAACAATAGACAGAGAATATGTTGTTGAGCTCGTGATACATTTGTCAATTGCAAAACGCAAGCTTTTAGACCTTATGAGTGAAAGGGACAAATGCCCGTGGGACCAAACTTCACGGGTCTGCTTTTTGTTTCTGTTCTCGTGAAAAAAATAATGCACAAAATAAAGCAAACCAACCCCATGACAATCACAACTTCATACACTCACTACAAACTACAATGCTTACCATGACCTTTCCTTTCATAGCTCTTACATTTTCTTGTTTTACTTAACTTTTGGAGAAAGTTAATATCCATCCACATTTTGTTGAAAGATATATTTTACACTCTGCAGAAATTTACACTTAAGAGTTGTCACACATGTGTTATTCTTGGTTTAGGAAAGTGAAGAAAAAAACGTAAAAACAAAAAAATGAATGAAAGATAGAAAGAAAGAAAGAAAAGATGCAGAAAGTGGGATAATGTTTTAGTTATTTGATAGAGGAGAAAATGAGGGTATTATCTAATATCAATGTGCTTAAAAAACAGGTAACTTCAAAAAATTTACTTGAATTATATTGTTATATTTCTATGAAATTAATAGAATTTGTTGCTTTCATTTTGTACTTTAAACTAAAACTTGCAAGTCACTAGAACTTTTTAGCAAGTCTTGTGTTTCCATATTGTTATGGGCCAACCTCTAAGGCCCATATTCCTCATACACACGATGGCACAATGACCCAACCACAGGAAAGAGCACCGGTGACCATACACTCGCAAAGCACTAGATCAGTTAAGTTTAAGAAGACAACACTGCATTTGAAGGAGACATTGTCAAAGACTTCACACTTTGAGTTGGTGTTGACCAAATATGTTTTGTATCATTCTTCAATAATTTTTTGTGATCATTTAATAAAAGTAAAATTGATATCATCTGATCTTTAGTTTTTTAAACTCTCCTAATTCTAAACTGTTGCTTTTATGATCATTTAATACAAATGTTGTAATTAATTTCATGATCTATAGTGTATTAACATGAGAAATCTACATATTTTCTAGGGATGAATATCCAACTCCAATTGGTTTTAAAAAATGTGAGATATTATTAATTTAGTCTTAAAAAATAATGAAATTTAAAAAAATTATTTGAAACTGTAATCTATCACTCACTTAATATTTAAAATGTTATGTGACTTAAGAAATATTATTAATATACTTTAAAAAAAATTAAAGTAACAATAAGTAATTAAATTTAAAAATTAAAGTGATTCTATATAAATTTATTTTTAAACTTTATTACTTTGAAGGACTAAAGTCACAATTCCTTAGTTTTTTAAGATCAATTTAGACATTTATCTTATTTTTTAGCTTTATCATGTCCAATATTTAAACAAAAATGCTCATGAAGTATTTTTTTATTATTTCAATAGTTCCACCTCTTTCACATTTACACTAATAAAATTTAGAATTAATTAAGTTTTTAGTTCCTAAATTTTTAATTTTAAATTTTAAATTAATCAAGATTTTAAATTTATCACAATTTTTAATTTTTGTCATTATAATATATCGTTAAATAATGATAACAACTTTTTATATCATCATATTTTATTTAAAAAAATTAAAAATGATACACAAGATTTTAAATGTTATCACGTTATTATTTAACAACACACACTAATTATAAGGACTAAAAGTTATGATAAAAGAAAATTTTAAAGACTTTTACTAGTTAAAATTTATTCAGAAATTAAAATCTAAATTTTAATAAATTTTAAGGATTAAAATTTTAATTAATCCTAAAATTTAAGTATGGTGATATAAGATTTTACCTTTCTTTTTCTTTTGTCAACATCTATGAAAGTAACTTTGAATTGAGTCCTTCTGCTCAATTTCTTTTTTTTTAAAATATGTTTAAGAGTATAAATCTTATCAACCTATATTATAAATCATTAGAACGTGTACTTGTACAATACACAAATTTTTTTAGAGTATATTTACAGTATTTTTTTTGGATGAATTAAAAATTATATAAATATTATTATATTAGTCAAAAAAATATTTAATAAAAAAACATTATGTCTATAGTATGAGTTTAAATATTAAAAATTTGAATAAATAAGTAATATTTGAATGTCATAAAAACTTTAAATAAATTTATATTTAAATAAATTATCAAATGATTGTTTAATTTATTTGTATAAGATACAAATATCATAATTTTTCATCAATCACATAATTACTTAGATATGTTAGTTTTTATCAATAAAAATATTAATAGTAATAATAATGATATTAGTGACAAAAATAATATTTATAATAATTATTAAACAATTATCAACTTTGTTGTTAAATTATTAAAGAAATAATAAATACATTATATATAAAATGATGATGATGATAATAATAATAATATTTAAAAAAAATTAATTATTATAATTCAAACCTTGTTTTAATTTAAAATTAGATTGTGTTTTATATGATAAATTTTTTTTTTTAAAAAAATTAAGACATTATATATTGATAAAATGTAGAGACCAAATGATTTGTAAAATAAAATAAGTAACAAATTTTTATTTAAGAAAATAAATAACATATTAAAGTATTTTTATGAATAATTATATGATTTCCAATATTGGACTATTAATTTAAATATTATATTTTTCTATCAAAAAAGATATACCATTTTAAATTAATAATTAATTAAATTTTGAATTGGTGTCAAATTTAATTGATTTAAATTATTTTCTTAATTAAATTAGCATTATATATTTAACCATATTTTGAATGTTTTCAATTTAAATTGAATTATTTTATAAAATATTTTCATATTAAATTATTTTAAAAAATGGTTGTATCCTTAATTGTTTTTACAAAAATAAATATCATATTTAAAAATGAATATTATACTTTAATTCTATATGTTTAAATTATTTCCAAACATGGTTCTATCTTTAAATTATTTTTGTCATGTAAATTAATTTCTTATTAATCATTTTTGTTCAAAAATATTTTTTTTAATTTAATTGCTAATTTGTAAATTAATTATTTAAATTATGGTTATAAATAAATAAACATTGTATATTAAATTTTATATTTAATTTTGATTATGATTATTTTTATTTTAAATTAAATCATTTCCCATTTTTTTAAAAAGCAAATCAATTTAAAATGGAAACAACAATAATTAAATTTAGAATGGAATAGAATATGAAATTATGTTAAAGTTAACTGTCTTATTAAATTAGTTTCATTTAGAAAATAAATATCATGTTTAAATTTATTTTTATATATAATTGTCAACTTAAATTATGAATTATTAATAACCTTAAAATACTAGTAAATTATTTTAAATTCAATATTCATCAAATTTTAGAGTGATGTCAAATGAAATTGATTTAAATTACTTTCTTTTTATTTGAAAATGAGATATTCCTTCAAATATATTTTTATTAAACTATTTCTGATTTTTTTATATTTAATATTAATTTTTTAAAAAAATAACATATGAAAATACTTTTATAAATTTGTATGATTTAAAGTCATACACCAATTGAAATTAACAACCCATTAAGTTTTAGATTAATGTTAAATTTAATTTATTTAAATTATTTCATTAATTAATGAAATTACTAACTTATCAGTAAATCTTTTATGTCATTAAAATCTCTACTTTTCTATTATAGCAAAAAGATTTAAATATCAATTAACTTAATTATCAATTAAAATTATTAATTTTATTAAACCTTAATTTATTTTAATTAATTGTATTACACTTAATTCATTAACTAAATAATTTGAGGTTTAAAACTCTAATTATTATATCTAAACTAATTTTTCTCTTAATTACTAAATTTTCCTTAATGAGTTAATTCGTTAACTCATTCCTTTTGATTTTTGTTGACCAAAATTGATTAGCCTTTAACTTAAGGTAGTCAAGATTTAATTATATCTTAATTAATATTTTCTTGGTCTAATTTCTTAATTAATTATGTTTTACTATCTCTCAATTAATTATTTTTATTTAGTAATTAAATTTATTATTTTTCAAGTTATTACATCATATATATATATATATATATATATATATATTAGAAATATTAGAAATTTGTATTTGAATATTAAAATCTAAAAAATGCAACCATTCTAAATAGACTTATTTGTCACTTTAGTCGAACAGTTTGGGGTGCAATGTATGACCAACTGATTGCACCATTTAACATCAATAGCCTTAGCAAACTTTTGACAGGAAAATGATGAGTTGTTGTGTGATTTCATGAAGAAGTTTGCCTTAATATTCGTCCATATCAAGGACCTAAACCCCCAAGGTAGCATTAACTTAAATGCTAATAAGTATGAAAAATGGTCCTTTTTCTGATAGTTTATGTAAGAAGCCCCCGACTGAAATGGTTGATAGTGTATTGAATCATTTTTCTATAACTGATTTGATTTTATCAGTAAGTGAAATAAGTATTAAATGCTTTGATGATTAATTTAGTACCTGATCATTGTGTAATGGCAGCTCTAACCATGTTACTTTATTACCTATATCTACCCTTTAAACATGTACTCCCTTTATTCCAAAGCAATGATCTTTTAAGATTATAACATTGATTAAGAAACATTTAATTGATATAAAGTTAAACAAAAATATTTTTAGATATTCAATTACTCTTCTTAATTATATCTAAGAGTATAATTGGAACAAATAACTTAAAAGTTAAAAGAATCACTATTTTGAAATAAAAATTAAAAATTAAAAACATCATTATTTTAGAATAGAGGTAGTAAATTTTTGTTTCACAAAGAGGACTAATTGAAAGAATGTCAATAAAAAAAATTAAAAAAAAAAAAAAGAATGGAGTAGGGGGATAGATAGATATTTAATAAAGAAATAAAAATGGCACATGGCACAAATCTTTATGCAATTCAATCTTCAAGAATGTATCGGTTCCTTCTTGCGCCGAATGCCAATCTCTGTGATAAAGAAAAGCAAGCATTAAGTTCTAAACAAGATTGAAATGATAGATTATGTTATGGAAATTAAGCCCATTGCTGTAAGCAAATGAGAACATGTGCATGGGTGAAACGAAGTGATAATGCATGCAAATTGACTACTGTAGAGTGGACTTTATCTTAACTGAAAATATCTGGGAATAGGCTTTCAAACCAGTGAGGAACCGAATGTATGTTGGTTTCGTTGATCCGTTTGCAGGGACAGATCTAATGTTAGGAACTAAGTATTCTGCCACCTGTCAAATACCACAGCATTTGATAAATGAGATGCACATGTCTTCCAGCACAAAGTAGAAATCACATATACCTATGTATATGATCATATTGGAAATATATTTCTAAAGAAAGAAATGCTCCAGAGCTGAATGCATTTATGGAAATATGGTTCCAGCAGACTAGTTAGGATTATTAAATCATTCCATTTGATTAAGTAATTATCATGTAAATCATGTCCCATCAGTTTAGGCAATTGATATATCCCACAGTTTATGCAGTCTGGAGTGACTAGCTCTGTCATGGGGAGAATATTTCTCATTCTATTTTAGCTCATAATTTCCTGCACATAGCTACCTACTTATTTGTAAATCTGCATTCTGAATACAATCATCATTAGAAGGAAAACATTTTCCTCAAGCTATAACAGAGTCTATATGATCAGGTGGTTTAGAGTTTGATCCTTACCGGACCCATTTTCTAATTCAAATAAGGTTGAATTTTAGCACAAGGTAAAAGGGAAGTGCTTTGTTCATGTTTCAAACCCAAAGCGATCTTGTGTGAGTGGCATGTTAAAAATTTAATATAAGAGCATTCATGTGTCTTAAGCTAATAGCTTATTCTCTTGGGGAGTTGGTTTATAAAAGTAACCATGAAGAGTTTTACTTGGAATATTTAATAGATTCTTATCAACCTTCCACTTGAGTTTCTTTGCATTAAGTTAGCCACAAAAACTGAGAAGTTTATGCAACATGAATAAGCAAATAATTTCTGACAATTATCAGGTGATCATAATGATGGTGCATAACAGTGCTAGATTATCTATCACTATTCCCTGCTATGAAAATCTTACCACTTCGGCTGGTTCTGCCAAGACATTAATGAAAAACTTAGCCTGAAAATAACAAAGAAGTCAGTCGATCAGTTCAAAACACTAAGCAAAAATAATAATAAAACTTGGTTGCATATCTACCTGCTTTGTATTAACACCAGACATAAGAAGATCCGTTGTTACCATTCCTGGCTGTCACATTGAAAAAGAAATAGAAACAACTACGGTCATCATGGATGAAAGAATCAGCCATTAAAACTTCACAGGAAGTCCTTCACAATGTGAAACAATGAGAAATATAAGAAAATATTAGAGCAAACTAAAAACCCACATTTAAACTTCGAGGACCAAATTCATTGATATGAAAATATAGGAATCTTGACCACATCTGAATAAAAACACATTTTTGCCTTTATTATATGAATTAATAACTAGACTTAAAAAGACATACCCTAAATTTAAAAGATCAAAAACATATTTAAGCCTGATAATAATGACAATACTTAAATTGGAGAAACATGCAAGATGTATCCATGCATCCATGCCCATCATCATACATTGTCATAGGGTACGAAAAGAAAAAACCTACCGAAAGATTATGCACAACGACATGTTTTACATCTTGCATCTGCAATTCTGCCTGTGAAATATCAAGAAGACTGTCTTATATATATACACATTTATGCCCATAGCCATAATTATAATTCTTATTCAAACAACTTTATTAGGAAAAATGGAGGAAGACAAAGAAAGAAATCTTTATCTAACAGGGAGTGTTAACTTTCCATTTTCCATATTATCTTGCACCTAAATAATTTTATTAAAGTTCACAAGATAATTGAAGGAATTCCTGGACATCAAAAGTCTTATGGATGAATAGAAATAAAAAAAGAAAATTCCTTACTGGGTTAAAACTCCAATAAGTTGCAACAAATGTGAAAACACCATGTTGTAAGCAGTTAAAGAATTTTGGTAGAATAATTTAACTTACGATTCTATTAGATATGATCTAGCACTGTCAGTCAACTCAGGAGGTCCCAACAAAATTTCAATCCTAAATATTGTCTAGTTTCGCTGATTAATCGGCAATATTATGTTATATGCTCATTTGTTTTTTAACAGCAATAATTACATTAAGAGAATGACAACAACTAACCACGAAGTGTAATCAGCTACATGAATCAAACTGTACCGTAACATAACATTGTAAATCAAGTATATAGACAAATTCTTGACCTCTAAATCCTTCTTGAAGGTTTCACCTATAGCTTTTCCTAGTTGCACTCTTGACTAGGGCCTCCACAAGTCTTCTCCATACATACCTAAGGCAAGATTTTGCCATTTTTTCTACAAAATATGCTACCAAACTTTCTCTCTAATGCATTCATTTTTAATTCTATCTTGTCTATAGCATGCCCATTCACCCTCGCAACATTCTTGCCCTTGCTATTAAGCCTATCTTGTCAAAATATTTAGAGAATACAACAACCAACAACAAAAGACTTATCTCACTACATGAAGTCAGCAACATGGATTACAAAATAACATTTAGCTTGGTTAAAGACCAAATCTTTAGAGATATTATCTATTATGAGATCCCTGTTAACAACTTCCTCCAATGTCCTTGGTCTCTTTCTTCTCTCTTTCATAAGACTAAAACCATGCAATCTACTATCCTTACTAGTGCTTCCAATGGTTCCTTTTATACATGTCCAAACCACCTTAACTAATTTTCTATTATCTTTTCTTCAATCAATGTAACACCAATATCTCCTCATATACAATCATTTCCTATCTTTTCTTATGTGGTCACGTATCCACCTTAACATTCTCATTCTACTACTCCCACCTTGTTTCTCTTATTGTCCTTTAAAGCACAACATTCATTATTATAAAGTATAGCAATACCAAAAAAAACTTGTTTTTGGGCTTGCTAGGTTCTTTGCAATCACAAATAACATTCCATGCCTTCCTTCATTTTAGTCATCTTATTTGTATCTTGTGTTTGACATCCTTATTAATTTGTCCGTTATATAGTAGTGTTGATGCTAAATGTATAAATTTAGAAACCTATAATATAACATTTTTTACCTTTTATATCTCAAAGTCATATTCTTCTTTTCTTTTGCTAAAATTGCAAAGCATATACTGACTTATTCCTACTTCAGTGAAAACTTTTTGCATATAGAGTTTGTCTCCAACACTCTAGTTTAAAATTAACAAGTTAATGGCCTTCCATGATTCCTCAATCAAAATTATATGGCAAAAAACATGCAACTAGAGATAATCTCCTGTATCTAATAAGCACAACTAAGACTAGATTAAGCAAATAAGGACTTAAGGTTGAGCTATAAAGTAATCTTATCCCCTATAATAAAGGCCTTAGTCTCATCTCTTGGAATTCTTACACAATAGTTATCCAATCATACATGTCTAGTATAGTCTAAATATAAGCCGCACAAACACCTTTCTTTTATAAAGTCTTCCACAACACAATTATTGACACTCAATCACAAACTTTCCATATCAATAGAAACTATATGCAAGTCTCTATCTTTTCCTCAATAACTTCCATCAACTTTCATACAAGATAAATGGTTTCTGTTATAGACCTTCCAGATATAAAACCAAATTGATACTCTGCAATCCCTGTCTCTTCTCTAAATCTATACCCAATCATCTTTCCCATAATTTTATAGTATGACTTATATGTTTGTAACTCTGTAGTTAACACAATTTCATAGTGACAATACAAAATATATTTTGGCAGAATTTTTATGGGTTTGAATCCATCTTTTCTTTTGTATATGGTAGATAAGAACGATAGTTTTTTTAAATGTGATCAAGCTGATAATCGAAATACAGGTCTTACATTTATTAGAACAGCTAGGAGTCGAAGAAAGCAAGAATCAATGAAACAACAGAATTAGTAACCTGACTTGATTACCAATAAGAATGAAATACTCTATAAAAACTTTAAAGCAACAGAATGCACATGGACAGGAAATGACTTGAATTGTTGATAGTCAAAGTACATGAACAGAAATATTAATTTTAACATACAAAATATTAACCTGTAATGACTTTGTTAAATGCACCGCACTTCTCTTTGTTGCTCCATATGCAGCAAACCTAACAAGTAAAGGTAGAAATCACAAATTTTCACCATCACACATATAAGACTGGTGATAATTTTGTAAGTTAACCAAGATTACAATTTCAAATGGAATCTCCAGTGCATTTTTGGATTTCATCCAAAAACTAACTTCAATTGACACCACTGATAATATGCTACCTCCTAGGCTTTGCTGCCGGTACAAGTATTTGTGGAGATTATAAGAATTATTTAAGTAAAGAAACTAGAAAGTACTCATGATCTATTACTTTCATCAAAATGACAGAAAAATCTATGTGACTCCGTAAGACTGCAGCATGATTTAATAATGGTTAACAGGAACTGATTTAGTATGTCAAATAGCAACTGATTAATGATTTTTTAGCATCAGAAATGATTTTTGTTATGTTGCTAATCAGATCATACAAGAGTTTTGGCCCAAGAGACCACTATAGAAGTGAACCTTTCTAGATTTGTAGAGCACATGAAGCAGTGTGCATCAATAAGGAACCATGCCTAATTTGGCTGGCTGTCCCATCAACAAATAATCAGCAACATTTTAACAGTATAAGCAGAAAATTGTGCCAAATGAATGAAGGAAATACTCCAATAAAGCCAAAAAAGTACCTAGGAGTTGGTCTTCCATCTGAACCTGCTCCATCAATATTGAAAATATGACCTCCACGAGGTTGGTTCACCATCATCTTGATTGCCTAAATGGAAACTAAATATATATGCGTAACAATGCACCCACTTTGTTTGTATTTCATAGTGCCTCTTAGATGAGAATATATTTTACCTCTCGACAACATATCATCAAGCCAAGTGTATTTGTTGTAACCACCTCACTGCAAGCAAGGAAATAAAAATTTCAAAAAATGTATAATTTAAAAAGTTGACATTTAGGGTAAAAGATGCAACGAAGCTCACATAAGATCTTCATCTGAAGCCTCAACAAGTGGCTTATAGCTATATGCATTTGATCCAGCATTGTTGATCTGCATCATTCTCAAAATAGGGTGAGAAAGAATAGTATTAGTATACTTGTAACAAACATATTGCATGAAAGGTTGGAATTAAAAATAAAATAATAAAAATTCAGTATTGTTCTAAGAAGGGGGAGTATTGAAGGGAAATGCTTGTTACTAGGTTCAAAAGACAGTCAACAGTCAATGTAATGAACGAAACAAGATGACCAAAGAATTCTACAAAGCTAGTTTTTCAAATGCTATCTAAAGTGTTGACTCCAAAGAGGTTAACATGACCAAACTGACACACAAGAAAAAAAGTAATTAATAAAACATAAGTTTCCAGGTACTGAAGGCAAATATTCACTAGAGTCAAGTCTCAGGTTCAAGTTTCACTATAAGGAAGTAATAAGTAACAGTGAGGCTAGCAATATAATGCATCCACCTTCCAAATAGGTCATTTGCTAAAATTCAGTTTATATATAAACTGCATGCCTAGGCAGACTTTTCATGAAAGGTATTAGCACAGTAGCAGATTACTAAGCAAGTCATTATCAATTCTTTAGTTTGCAGATATAACTGCACTCAGAATTGCTTATTTGCAGAATAGAAAACACATGTCACTTCACAATAAAAGGATCCAGGTAGAACATGTTATATAATGTCATTGAACTTATCATAATATGATACCTGGCACTGCAGAAAGTAGTTTAAAAAATCATTTCTCTAGTCACACTTATAATTGTGTCAAGAACAGCAGCTTATATAGTTTATCAGACCATGATTAGGACAATAAGAACTAATTAAAAGTAAATCCTTAACAATATTTTCCCACCAATATATACAAAATAAACAATCACGACAGAAAAAGAAATCAGAAATTAATACCCATATATCAATGTATTTCAGTTTTTCTTGAGTAAATGAAACTAAATTCTTCACATCCTCTGCATTTCTCACATCACATTTAGCTCCCTGCATGAAACAAAGAGAGAAAATGATAGCACATGCAAACCAGCTATGTATTTATCATATAGATGGGCTACAACTAACAAAGAAGTTTAAGAGGAGGTACCCACACATGCTGCTCCCCAAATTCTACTTTCAAGTTCTGGACAGCAGTCTTTACCCTTTCATCTATTAAATGAAAACAAAGATATAGAGAGAGACAGAAAAATCAGATAAATAAGACTGTAAAATCTCAGGCAGTCAGAAATAAGTTTTAACATGACTTAAAATTTCAAGTGAAAGCACAAATAACAGGGATAGGGGATTTAGGACTAACAGAAAGGAAACAGATATCCATAATTGATTATTTGACAGAATAACTATCCTAAAAACAATGTAATAGAATAAGTGAATTACTCTCATGTTTTGACACCAAGAGCTAAACTGAAGAGGCAAAATTAGTTATATTCTTCTCTGGAAGAAACTCTTCAATAAAATCACATCATGCCCTAGAGAAATCAAAAGTAGATGAAGTTGTGCAGAGAATTCAAAAAAAAATTCTTTTCAACCTCTACTGACATAATTAAAAAAATAAAAAATAAAATAAATGGGGATCACCGTTGAATCAACAGTGATATAAAATTTGAAAGACATCGAATAAGTATATTAAATCACAAAATAAACAAAGTGCATAGATGAAACATATTGAACACCAATAGTTTCTCCACACCTGATCTTGAGCAAATCAGGACGTTGTCACCAGCTTTTAGAAACTCTTTTGCCAGCGCATACCCTATTCCTGAATCATATAGAAAATATAGCACACCAACAGAGAATAAGTTAGAAAATATGTAAAAAATATATATATATAAAATTATGATGTGCCTGCACGTTTGGATACATGTATTTGTGAGACAAACACCAGCTACTTAGCAAAATAGCTTCAATTCATTTGAATGTCATTAGCTCAAGTGTTGGAGCCAAACTCGAAACTCAAAATAGAAGGTCAATTCTCAGGGCAAAGAATAAAAGTCGTTTCTTTGAAAATGTTAAGAAAATCATTTCATGTTATTCAAGCCATAACCTAAATGTTTCTTTTTCTTACGTGGAGGCAAATAACAACGTAGTTACATTTTCAAATAAATTAGCACTAAATTGCGAGGTAGTCACTCTATCAAGTAACGGAACACCATTTTACTCAGAAAAACAGAAATAAAATTAAACTGGTATTCAGACATGTGCATTTGCACAATATAATTTTTTATTAAATTTATAATAATTAAAATTTTTAAATATATAAATTATATTTTAGATTTACAATGAATACTTAATAGTGATATAAGGACCAACAAGCTGTTATTTGAAGTGGAACTAATCAACACTCTTTTAATTAAAGTTTCCAATTCGATTAATTAAAAAAATATTATGATATAAGGTTATTTTTAAATAAAAACAGGTGAAAGGTTAACAAAATTAAATATACAGGTAATTAAAAAAGGGTAGTTTGAGATAGACTTAATTCTGTATTTACTTCCTTAAAGTAGGAGGTGTGTTTTATAGTCTCTTAAATAAAAAATTTTATTTTAAAAAATTATTCTTTTTAGTATCTCTGTCGGAATTTAAATTAGAATGGGTGAAAATGTATTTTTTAGTGTTTAAATTGAACTAAAAAAAACAATTTTTTTTTTTAATTTCAAAGAAAAGGAATACAATTTTTTATTTGGAGTACTAAAATAAATTAAGCTCTTAATTTAAGGCACTAGAAACATAATGATTAAGCATTGGAGATAATTGAGCGATAGTGTATGAAGTACAAGTCTAAAAAAAGGGAGAATAGAGTGATAGATTATAATGCATAATAATATAGGAAAAGATTAACCTTTGGTTGACCCAGTTATCAAAACGTTGTAAGGAGGGAGCATAGGCTCGGAGTTTCGAGAAGCCGTTGCGAGAAAAGTTGGAGAGTTTGAATTTCTGGAAGCAGAAAGAGAGAGGGTGTCGTTGGAGAAGCAGAGATTTTGGCGGGAAGCAACGGTGAAGGGTTTGAATTGGGAAGGTGAAGAGAGCGAAAGGAGAGAGTGAGAAGAGAATAGCGTTGGGTGTGCGAAGAGAGTGAAGGAAGCCATTGATTTTATGCGAAATGCCAAAGAGAATGGCAGAGAGAGCACTAAGGGATGGATAGTTGGGGTGTGAAAATTACTTTTTAATGAAGAATTATAAGTGAAAAATATTATAATAAATGCTTGTTAGTTTATTTTTGTTTTGGTTTTTTTATGTATTTTATTATGGTTATGATTGGAGATAACAAAAATATTCTTATGAGAAATGAAGGATTTAGAATTGGAGATAACAAAAGTATTCATTCTTTTGAGGAATTCCACATCAGTCACACTTTTCTACAACTTCTCACAGTATAAAGAATTGCTAAGGGATTATGGTAAGTTCAAAAGACCTTTACTTTGTGGTTGTGGAGTCTAATTTAAAATAATGATTATTATGTGTATGAAAATAAAATATGTAATTGAATAAAATGAAATAGTATTTTAGTGAGCTAAAAAGAGAATTTAACATAAAAAAATATTTAATAAAAAATAAAATTTGATCATGATTAAAAATTTGGAGACACGAGTTCCAAATTATAAAAATAGAGAACAATAATAAATATATACTTACATTTTTTTCAAAGTGAAGGAATGCGAATATATCCTCACAAACTTCTGTAAGTCCAACAATGTTTATGAGATTAATAAATATGTATCATCAGTAAAAGTTTTTGCAATATTAATCAATAGAAATTTCTATTTAATAATTTTTTAAAATAATTATTATAAAAATTAATAAATTTATTATATATTACAATTTATAATTAAATCAAAATATTAATACACATATTATTTATTCTATTTTTATTATTATTAGATATAGAAATTACAACATCTAAATAGAATATTATTTTTATACGTAACTGTATAATTATATATAAATGATAGTTAAAATTTAATATTATATGATTATTTAAAAACTTATAATTTTTTTTAAAAATTCACACAACTTAATATTTTAATTTTAACCATTTAAAATAAAATATAATATTTTAGATTTATTTCACTAACTCATAAAAAATTCTTTCTCTTAATTTTTAAAAAAAATTCACACAACTTAATATTTTAATTTTAATTATTCAAAATAAAATATAATATTTTAGATTTATT
>JAMLFT010002815.1:0-23966 GCA_026544285.1 Pachyrhizus erosus | reverse complement strand
AAATTAAAATAGTAAATTTTTAAAAATTAAAATTAAATATTTTTATTTTAAAATTAAAAAATTAAAATTGTAAATTAAATAAATAAAAGAATTAAAATTATAGTTAAGTTTAATTTTTTAGGCCATACTTTCTTAATTCAATCGGGTACCAAAAATTTTTAAAACAGATAAGAAGTATCTTTTATTGCCACGTGTTAAATATAAATTGCTATAGCCACCATTTCAGTATGTAAAAAAAAAAAAACGTTTATTTGTCAACGAAACAATCGGAAAACACATTCTTCTATCTCCGTCCTAAATATAACATTTTTTAATTAATTTAATTAATAATATTAAATTTATTAATAAATTAAATTATTTTTTAAAAATTAGTTTTAAATTTATTAGTATTAATTATTTTCTATTTTTGTAATTAATTTTTATATAATTAATTAATACGTGTTATTTATTTTTTAATTATCATAAGAAAAAAAATTATTTCAATAATGTAATATTATTCTAAAATAAATAAGGGTATTTGAGTTAAAAAAACGATTTTAAAAAAAGTCTTATAAAAAAATTACATTTAAGAACGGATGTAGTATTAATATTAGATAAATCACATAAATTTTATTAAATAATAGATAGTAAACTTGAAATATTTAATATGATTCCTTAAAAAAATTATTTAATAAGATTCAAGAAAGTCTCCTATTGATGCAAAATATGTTGAAAACAAAAACATTAGTGTGTTGACATCTCTTACAAAAATAGCACATGTTTTGACAATTAGTCAGTCAATTACTAAACCTGCTCTTGCTGTTGTCATTGTGATTATCCGTAAACTGATTTGTATATATAACTATGTTAACTAACTAATCCCTAACTTATTTCAGACTTGGTGGCTAATGTTTTTCTTTTTCTTTTTCTTTTCTATTTTAACATTAGTAAAAATGTTTTTATTTAAGACCTAAATTCTTTTTTAAAACATACCACTGTTTATGATATCTAACACTATTGAAATTAGTAGACTTTAAATTTCATGAATTAATATATGATCTATTAAAAATGTCATCTTTATGAAATGTTAGTGATAAAATTGAAGATTCTCTTTACATCGATTATTTTGTATACATATTATATAAATTTATTTTTTCTATTAAAAGTAAATTTGAATAATTTTTAAAATATGAAATTATTTTAAAGAGTGTTAATAACAAACTCTTCGTAACATTACTCCACCATTAATTTAAATTTATTAAAACTACAAACTAATGAGATACACATTAATTGTGCAGCGAGTTTTATTAAAATTTATAATTTTTCATAAATTTTTATCAATAATATAGAATGTTTAAAACAGTGCATTGCTAATATTTTTCAATCACTTTTGATTTTTTTTTTAGTTGAATAGTAAAACTTGAAAACTTTGTATAATGATCAATTGAAAATAATATTATATTAATATTGAAAATATTGCAAGTTTTAATGAATATTAAAAATAGTGAAAATATTTATTTATTTTTGTGAATAAAATATTGTAAAAAATGAAATAAAATAAATTCATAGTCCGCTAAATTTATTAAAAGATTATATTCATCTCAAATAAACACCATTTCCAAATATTATTGAAAATATTTATGTATGTTTCTATTGCTGAAAGTAGCTTCTTTAATATTAAAATTACTCAAATTTTATTCTACATTAACTGTATTAAAAAATATATTGAATAAATTTATCATTTTATATATTAACAACAAACATTAAAAAAATAAAAATTGATGAGTTATATTAAATTAAACCTTGAATATAATATTCACCTAAACTTCAAATTTTCTAAAACAATGTTGAAATATATTGGTTCTTTAACTCCGAAAGTGAATATGCTCAATGAATTTGTGCAAGTTGAGCATGTGGTTGATGCTGAAAATTTTGACTTACTCATTTCCAACTTTGCTGTCATACAGACAAAAAGAAAAGAAAGAAAAAATTTATAGGTATGGAGACGTGTTAGCTAAATATTAGGTGTTATTATATTTTATAAAATTGTTTTTTAATTAAAATTATTAATTTTGTATAAAGTAAATAGTTTCAAATGTTATATGAATAGTTTTTAATTATTATAAAAATGTTGTAAAAATATATATAGGACATTATTTGTCCTGGTATTTGCTTTCTTGAGACTAATTTTTACCCAAATAAAAATTTTCATCACTTATATGACCAAATTATATAATAATAATAATAATAATTTTATTCTTATAAATTAATTTTATAAGATTGAATAACATTTTAATTCAAATTTTAAAATAATATCAAAATCTATTTTAATTATTGTTATTAAACTTATCATCAACTATTAAATTGTTATCAAATTATTTGTAAATATATTATTATAAATTTTATATTTAAGATGTTTAATCCTTAATAAAAAAGATGTACGTTTTATATCAATTAATTACATAATCAAATATTTAAATTGAAATATATAGTTAAAAGATAAATATCGTTTTATAAATAAATTGAAATAGACGAAATCAAAATTCTAAAAAATAACATAAAAGAAAAAACATGATTAATAAATCATATTCTTTATCTGTTAACATATATATCATCACGAAGTCCAATAGAAATTGACAAAATAAAACTAGTATAGTGTTCAACACTATTTCCTTGTAATGATTTACTATTAAACTCGTGCAAGAAATTAATTAATTTAACCTCATACCAAGAAACAAATGATATAAAGGAAAGCCATATATATAAGATTCAGGGCTCCGCATAAAGAAGGATCAATGACAGACCCTTCAATTTGTCCTACTTTTTGGCCTTAACATATAAACTGTATTAGCTGGCTAATAGCTATTAGTTGATTTTGTTGTTATTTTGCTCAGAAAACTTCTTTTGAAGCTGAAATAAGAGGGCCTGATTCTCTTTGTGAAGAAGCACTGCTTGCTTCCTCAACTTCTCATTCTCCTCTATGATGCTTTGGTTCTCCATGTACAACTTCAAGTTTTTCATCTTTATTTCTGTCTTCAAAATGATCATCCTTTTCCTCCTTCTTGCTTCTTGCAATTGTGCTCTCCTTCTGTATCAATATCATCAAACAAGGATCAATATATATCACACCCACAAAACTAAGAATTTAATTTTGTTGATAGAACATGCCTATTACATTATACTATCATTTAATCTATATTATACCAAATCATTAGAAATATTTAACATATCATAATACTTAGAAGAATGTGTAATCCTTTAAATGGTATGCCAATATTGATATCAGTGTAAAATATCTTTCATCAATTTAAATTTGAAAACAAAATAATGGATCTTCTTATGCTTTTATGTTGATTTTTTTAACGTTGAATTTTTATATAACACTGTAGTGTGAAAATCTTGTATTTATTTTTCTCTTTTACATATAAATATTAAATAAATATAGGTGAGATCTTGATAAAAATTGAAAATATTTAATAAAGAAAGAGATAATAAAAAATCGGCATGCGAAATTTTAAAATGAAAGAGGATTCATCCCCCCAAAAGAAAACATGCATGCAACCACAAATCTAGAAGAGACAAGAAAGAACAAGAAAAAGATATGATTGAAAATAAACAAGTACCTTTTATGGAGGCTCAACCGAAGGCGCTGGTGCTGTCTCTTGGATGGCCATGGAGAGGGTAGGGCAAAAACAAGAGGAAGATATGGTGGCTGTTCTGAAGAGAAAGAGCACATACCGTTTGAAGTCTCACAAAAAAGGGCTAAAAGGTTGAGAGATATATTAAGGTTTATTACAATTGAAATTAAATGGGAAACCATTGGGTATGAAGGGGTTTATATAGGCACATAGGTGAGAAACTAATTGATATAAGAAAATAGAAGGGAAAGAAAAGTGACATAGCTGTGATATTGTGTTTGTATGTGGCCATGAGAGAGAGAGAAAGAGAGAGACTTTTGATAGCAATGATGACAGAAGGAGTGATGATTACAAAGGCCAGCAATAGATGAGGAAGGCAGAAAAGGGAGGTGGTGAAGAAAAATGCTTCTGTTCTTTAATTTCTTGGCCTCTTTGATTGCCTAGTTAGTCTATCAGGCTCAAACTTGGGTAGTGGGTAACGTAGAGATGAGGAGTGGACATAAAACAAAGTACTACACTACTCCACCCAACTTTTTCTTTAATATATTAAGGAGATTTTTACTAGAATATATTTTTATTATGTTGTTTAATTAGAGATAATTATATAATTAAAAAATTATTGATTTCATTAATAATCAGTTTAAATGTTATATATAAAATAATTTTAAATTGATTAATAGTAAGATTTTAAATTGTAAAATTTGTCTAATTTTTGGATGTTATGAGAAAGTATAGATAAATACGGTTAATGTAATCACAATTGTGATCGTGTTACAATAGTTGATATTTAATTTTTTTAATGTTATAATCAAAATCACAGTCAAATCATTTTTAAAATATTGGTTAATGATATAAAATTCTTTAGGATAATATATATCAAGATTCAACTCTAATAACTAAATTTTCCAAAATTTAGATAAAGATTACTTCCATTTAACATAGTCTCTAATTGAGTAATAGTTTTAAAAAAAAATTACTGTAAAAATCAAAATTTGAAAGAAAAAAAAACATATCTATTTTTGTATCTGAGCTGGACTTTGTTGATACCACACTAACCTAATAAAGTGAACTCACATAACTTTTTTTTTCGAATTTTAGAACTTTCTCCTTCAGTTTAAAGACCGGTTAGGTCCTCAGTGTTACCGTGGGATCTTCAAACTTGAAAGAGGAAATAGTCATAAAATCACGTGGGGTGTTATCAAATTGCTGTGATAATTATGGTAGAAGACAATTTTGACATGAAATTCAACGTGCCAACCTGCATTTACTTCTGTTCATTTGGAATGGGCCATAGCCATTGCATGGTTGCTCATAGTCTCAATATATAGTTATTGCTACACCAGTGTCTGCATGCCTACTGTTTTCAGGCAGCCACAAACAGTACAGACACTACGTAAAAAATGGAAATTAAAGATGCTTTCTTTTTCTTTCATGGTTTATATAAATCTTCAAACATTGTGGGTACAACAAAAGCTAATATATAATTAATAAAGAGGAAAGTTAGCAATATATTCTATGATATTCTGTTTTTATTGTTCTAATAAAAGTTATTCACCATCATCAATTTTGATAGTGTTACTTTTTATTTAATGTCCTTTTCTTTTAATTTTGAAATAATGTTTATTAAAATTGATAATTTTAATAATTAAAAAAAATGTTAAAAAGATATTGTCATAAAGAGTGTATATTTTTTTATGAATAAGTTAAGATAGTATGATATGATGAATAAATAATCCTGTATGTGGTGAAAGATTTAATCTCCAATCTGTATGTTTAGAAAAAAAATTGTTGAAAAAAAAGTTACCCTATTAAATGAATTTTGTTTATCGAATCTGGAAGGATCTCATCCATTTATTGGATAAAGCTTTTGGTCAGAATAATTAGAAATCCCTTCTGGTCCTCTACAGTTATTCTCTGAAGGCCTTTTTAAGATTCGTAGGAAATTTACGTCAGAAATGAGTTTGAATAGTCCTCTTAAAGATTTCTCAGATTTGTTCTCGAAGAGATTTAAATGTTTGGTGATTTGTATTCTTATATTTTTTTCAGAAAGATTTTGTAAGAAATTAAAGTACAAGGTTAACTAATTAATTCAAAATGTACTAAAATATTTCCGAATGGATTAATTAATTAATAATTTTCTATTATCTTGACTTGGTGCAATCGTGGCTGCTAGATTGTGCCCCCAACATCTCAATGATGTAAATTTGTGTATAGTACAAGCCTTTGTTCTCTATTGTCTTTAGTAGATATGCATATATCAGAATAGTTGAAATGTGTCCAAATAATCACATTAGGGAGCAACTGAGCATTAGTTCATTACACTGTATATATGTCTTTTTTTTTTTTTTTTTTCTTTTAAGAGTTATGTCTTGTTAAGAATCTCATCTTTTGGATAAGAGATCGTAGAGATAATATTGAAACTGGAAATAAAATGAAGATTAAATATATTGATTCCCAACTGTTTAATTCGATCTGAGTTCGGTTTTTATAATTAAATTCTATACCAATTTTTATATTTTTGTACTTATTTAGATTTTGACCCTACTTTAAGATATTAATGATACTTATATGTTTATTCATTTGGATTTTACTCTCTCTCATCTATTATTCATTACGATATTAGTTCTACTATTTTTAATAAACGTTCATCCTGATAGTTTTCAATTATTAAAATATTAGACGGACAAATGTCTAAATAAGTGAATTATATTGACAAATTTTTTAATAGCGTATGTACCATATATGGGGATGAATTGTTTAGCTTAATCAAGAGAAAAAAAAAAAATAGCATTATATGGTCAAAGCAATCATATCTCGTGAGAGAAATTTTATTGTGAGACAGAGAAACAATAAACTTTGATCAATTTTATATCAACAGTAAAAAATGTACTTTACTTTTTCCTTTGAGGAAAATTATATTTTACTTAAATGTCACGTAATTACTTAAAAATATTTTGCATTTATGTTATACTTTTAATCAATTATGTAAGATTGCTAAAATTGAATTCACTCACCACATTCCTCTCACGGGATATTTCCTTATCAAGAAGTTAAAAATTATAATTCGGTGTTCTAAATACGTATGAAAAATGTTTTGTTTGAAGTCCATATGCAACTTTTTTTCTCCTTTCCTTTTCACATTGTGCAAATGCCTTCAGGTATAATAGCTAGGTTTCTCTAAGTTCCGGTAATGAAAATCGAAAACACTGTCATTAGTGATTAATCATTGCTTAATTTGAAATTGTAACCCTAGTGACTTATTTATGTATGCCGACCTGACAAGATTAGAACATATTTTAACTTTTCTTTTTAGTTAGCTCATTAGAGACGTAATCAATATTAACTAAATGTTGGAGTTTCAAACTGCTACCAATTAACAATACATTATTATTGTTATATCATATAATAATAATCAACTTTGAGTATGTTATGTTAGAGCTCTCTGCCTAGTCCAACTTCGAAAGAAGAGTCACATGGAATTGCACGTGAAAGTCACATGTGAATAAGATGAAGCCAATTGAAAATGAGTGCAATATATTCATCCACAAATAAAAAAGAAAAAGAAAAAAAGAGTGTAATATTGGAATAGAGGGTACCGGTAATGAAGATGAAAGGTGTAGTAGTCAATGTGGTTAGGTCCCTTTGTTGCCCCTTTTCTTCAAGTAATTGAGTACCAAAGCCATACTCATTTATTTAGAAAATGAACCCCCATTTTGGCTTCATCTTCTTCTCTATCATTATGACCACCATGCCCCCCCTACATCCACTGGGTGTGCAGTTTTAGTTTATATCATGATGGTATATGTATAGTGGGAGCTAGTATATTGGTCCAACTTCGGCATAGCCACTTCACATGTTCCCTTCAACTTGTTTGCAAAAAAAAAAAAAAAAAAAAAAAAAAATACCTTAGTATATAAGTTCACAATATTAATTTCAAACATGAGGGAATTACTTTCCTAATGTATTTTACATTGATAGTTGATTACAACCATGATGGTGAAAAATCATGAATTGATTTTTTGTCTAGATACATTAAAGTAATTCAGCTAAGGATACAACATATAGCTAATGTTGAGATTGTAGTTAGGAAAGCGAAGTGTCGTATAGGGCAAAACGTGTGGGCCGTTACTTTGAGCTTAAATTTAGGGAGTCATTTTCAGTATAGTATAAAGCTTTAAAGCCAAAGTAGAGGAAAAGGAACACAAGTAAGTTATTTAATTATGACTTCATCTTCAATTTTTTATTTTTATTCTTACTTTTTATGTTATACTATAGTATCTATACATATATGTTTCATTTAACTATATACTCGATTGTGCCTAAGCTTTTTACTTTTTTTTTTTTAAAAAAAAAACAAATTAATAAAGTTTTCGCTTATAAAGAAAAGGGATGCATATATATTTCAAATACAGAAAATTAAGTAGATTCCAATTGAAGATGGGTTCTTGAATCCCTCATGATGTTGTTTTGAACATGGAAGGTTAAGCCATTCGATGAGGAGAAGGACCACTATACTTCACTCATTTCTTGTATTACTACCACCAAAATACTAGCACTACGGGGAGATGTGATAGTCAACTATGATATCAAAATCCCCCCATATTTTCAAGATGGTTTTATAGTCTATGTTTTTGGTGTATAATTAATTGGACCACAACTATTCATCAATATCTTCTTCTTTTTTTTTTCAAACTTAATTTGATACATTGCAACTGCAGATTTAGTTCCTTTGATACATATAATTAATCTCTCTCTCTCTCTCTCTCCCTCTCCCCTTTTTCGTGCTGTGTATTAGCCTAGTGTAATCGGGGAGGGATCCAGGGATTATAATTATAATTTATTTAACATATGTAAAAACATTAAATTTCATATAAAATATTTATAATTGTGTATGTTTTTAAAATAATTTAAAAACATGTAATTTAAAAATTATTTATACAAAAGAAAAATTAAATATGATTTTATAGAAGACATAACATTGTAAATATTAATTGTCATTTACACATTGTTACCAATCACTTTCACAAATTTATAGTAAAAATTCATATATGCATTAATCATAAATTTTTATTAAAATTTTTCTTAAGTATTTTATAAACAATTATACCAAAATGAAATATGTTACTCTCCAATTTTATAACAATAATAACCAATAATCATTAAAAAATGCTTTTAAGTTGTTAAACAATAAGAAAAAATATTATATTGTGATAATATTTATTATTGTGAAAGTAATTTTTGACAGATTTTTGAAGAAATTCGATATTTGGTTTGTTTTTTCATGATTTAAATAATAACGTGTTTAACTCATGCACTTGAAGCTACACACATGTTAAAGTTTAAAAAACAATGATAAGAATAAGACGAGAAAAAAAAAAACAAAGAGAATATACGTAAAATAGTGATAAAAAATATTTTTTGTTATATCTCACTTTAAGTTAACAATTGTTTATATAATGTTTGTAAATTTATTTTATTTGAAAATATTAATGAATAGTTTTTAATTCTTAAATAATTAAAATTAAATTAATATAAAAAGAAAATTAATAAAGTTATTTTATTTCAAGTGCAATCATTTATAACTTGTAAAATAGTAACTATGGGTTATAAAAGGAAAAGAATATTGAAAATAAAAATAAATAATATTAAAATATTTTAAATAAAATATGGAGAGGAAAAATGTAATTATTTTCACAATAACATAAAAAAGAAAATAGAGTATTTATCTAAAAAGAAGAAAAAAATATCATTATCTTTTTATAAATATTATAAAAAGAGAATAAAATATTTTATCAAAAAAATATAACAAAAGTAAATAAAATTTAAATATTTCATCTTCATAACTAAACTTTAAAATAAATATATAAATACTCCTATATATAAATAATTATCTTAATATAATTTTAAAATAAAATTCACATTTAAAATTTAAAATTACAAAAAGTTAGGGGCCTTAGCCTCCCAGCTCCCTTAGTAGTTCCCTTAATTGTTTAAAATATGTAAAGTAGTTGGATTCTTTTCATACTCCTTGAATACACACAACTCAATAATAGTAAGATGAGATAGACGTATAAAAATTTTAATTTAATCATTGTTATTAATATTATACATAAATAATATATTCATATTTTAGTTTGTGCAAATGCAAGCAACAAATATTTATTTTATATAATTAAATATTGTAAAATAATAAATATTTTTTAATATATAAATTGTATTTAAAATTATCATAAATAATTTAGGTTGTGATACAAGATTATTATTAATTATTCATTATTTTTTTTGAAAAATATTAAAATTTAATTTAAAAGTAACAAAAAAAATAAGGGGTTAAAAAAATCTCTAAAATATTTTTATTGAAGAAAAATTCATAAAAAATTTTTTATTAAAGAATAATTCTTAAAAACACTCTTATTTAATATAAAAATTCTAATTATATTTAAATTTATCATAAATAATCTATATATTGAATCAGGGACGAACCTATTTACACTTCAAGGAGGGCTTCCTCCTCCTAAATTTTTCAATTATAATTTTATATGTATATTAGGTAATTATTTTTTAGTATTTTTATTTGGAATTTTCTAATAAAAATATGGTATAAGTGTTGTATATCTTTTCTATATTTTTATAAAATATTTTATTCGTTTGATAGTTTTTATTGTGAAGATAGTAATATGTTTTTTTTTCTTTTTAGATAAAATATATTATTATCATTTGTTTATTTTCTAATAGTCTTTTTCATAACTCATTATTTTTATTTTATTAGATGATTATTGACTATTATTGTTATAAAATATAATTTAGTGAATAACATAGTTTATTTTAATTTAGTATATTTTTATAACATAATTAATATAATTTTTTCATATAGAATATTGTGAATCTAGATATCACTTTTTATTACAAATTCACGAATTGAGGTTCTTAATGACACGTGAAATGATAATTGACAATTGTAATATTCAGTATTTACAAAAATAAGTTTAGTTTATCTTAGGTATAATGATATTCTCTATTATATACTTTAAGATTGTTTTTAAAAACATATAACTATACTTTTTCTCTATGAAATTTTATGTGTATTGAATGGACTTTAAGTTTTACAATTGGCTCCCTAATCGGTCCAATCTAGCTCTGTTCTTATATTGAAATAGAAGATTATTTTTAATTATTGATATTTTTTAAAAGATATCAAAATTTAATTTAAAAATAAAGATGCATTTTTGTATAAAAGACAGATTGAAAAAATACAATAAAAGATTTTAAAAAAATCTCATTGAAAAAAACTCTTAAAACTAGTCTCATTAAATAATAATTTCTAAAAATATTCTTATGCAACACATTCACACAATAAATTTAAATTTTATATATATATATATATTATTAAAATTAAAATTTAGTTAGTATGATCATATAATCACTTAGAAAAGTCTTATATATTTTTATATTTATAATTTTTATTTTTCACAATAATAACTAGTTTTACTTTATACCTTTTGTGTGTGTATTGTTGAATTCTACTTCAATTTTCTTTTAATTTTTTTATTTTCTTAATTTGAAATTATAAATTTATATTTTCTTTCTTTTAAAGTGAATTTTTCACCTTAGATATTAAAATCAAATTTTAAAATGATAAATACAACAAAGTAATTTTAAAAAAGTAATATATTTAAGTCTTCAAAACATTAAAAATGTTAAAAAGAAATTTTAGTTTTTTTTTTTCTTAAGAAAGGTTGTTGGCAAGATTAAACATTTGGCTTTAATCTTTGTTAGTGGTTGGCATTAGGTTAAATTAATGAGTTAAAATTTAATAATTTAATCTGAATCAATTAATATTGTTAGATATTTCAAATAATTGGTTCAAATTCATACTTTTTCAACTCAAAACACTCTCAATGCCTGTTCAACTTTTTAAAAAAAAAATAATTCTAAGTTTTTAAAACTTGGACTTTAACATTAGATCTCTATTATTCTTTTTTCCTCTCTCTCGTTTATTCCAACGCACAACCTTAATTAACTGAGTATTTTTGGATATATTTAGCATTCAATTTTGTCATTCCAAAAATCATACCTGAAGTCTCTAATCTTCTACACCAGTGAAATACTCTCAATTAGTGTGCATGTAATTAATAACTACGATTCAAGTAAGTTGCACATAAAATATTACAATTTTTAATAAGGAACACTTTTTTTTTTTATAAAAAAAAAAAATCCTCATTGTCCACCATATTTAAGCTCGTCATTAGCAACCGCATATATTGGCTGTCATAGCAAAATTGAGGCATCCAGTGAACAAGATATACAAATTTTAAGTATTTGAGTATTTATTGAATAAAATCTTGTGCTGATAAATATCTCAATAAGCACTTATAATAAGATAAGAAAATAAGAAAGGAAAGTTAATTAAGTTTATCTAATAAGTATACAAGTTTTTTTTTTAATTTATATGAAAAGTTTAATTTAATTTATTTTTTTATAAGTATTTATTGAGAAGTTTATTTAAATAGGATCTAAATATTTATCGTGTAAGTATTTACTTATGTATAAGTTATTTTATAGTTTAAAAGAAATTAAGGCTACACTATATTTTTTTATATAAGTTGTAAGTTATTTTTATAATTAAAAATAAATTAGGGTTAAATTGTTTTTTATAAAGAAAATTGTAAGTTTCTTTTATAAGTTATTTTGAACAATTTATTGAAATATGTAGAAAAGAACTTATGGACAAATAAACTATTTTCATATATTCTTTTAAACACTTACATATATACTAAACTGTATATAATTACTCTTACAAACACATCCTAAATATATTAACATTTGAGTGAATAAACATACCTGAACTTCACACATATTTCTTTAAATAGTAGGTTTTGTTAATCCAAGAAATAGACTTGTTTATGCCGTTGTTAATAAATATAATCTTACAAACATTGCTTGAAAAATTAGACACAGTATGTGAGGCTCAACAAAAAGCTTTCATAGAATACTTCCCACAGTAGTGATAGAAGTGTTGATCGGTTGTTTCACGGCTTGCAGTTTAAATTAATCCTAAAATGCAAACATGTTTAAACTACATATTGCTTGAATAGTTATAGGAATATCAGTTTATTTTCTTTTACTATACTTTTAGTCTTACATAGTATTATCGGATTTGGATTCTTAGTAAGATTTAATATAGGATTAAATATATCTTTAGTTTTCTAAAAATTTATTAAATTTATGTTTTATCCTTAAAATTTTTTTTCTGACTATAATCCTTTAAATATTTAAATATTTATTTTTTAATCTTTTTTTAAACTTTGTGTAATCTGTTAAAAGATGGTCAATCAGCGTCCAATTCAAGTCACCCATTTTTATCTGATGTGGCCATTGAATTTTTTCATAAAAATTTGTTTAATTAATTTCTATTAGGATTAAGTGTTAGGGTTAAAACAACTTTTACGCATAGCTTCTTTCACTCTTCACAGCAACCGTAAAACCATCTTTCCCCCCTCTTCATTCACATCGAAGCGTTGAAGCATGTGAGTAACTAAAGCAATTTTAATGTCAAGTAAGTTCTTCTATTTCAGTTTAGAATTTTTTTTATTTTTATTTTTTGTGCTGGTGGTGTTGAAACGATTATCAACCCCCAATTGCTTAAAAAGATAGTTTCTTGTTTCATTTTTTTGATTGAAAACATTTTATTCATTTATTTTCTTTGCCTTAATTGAACTTAGTTGTGATTGATTGAAGAGATTATGGTAGAATTATTTTTAGGATTTTCATTTATCCAAGTAGAAACCAAATGACTAAAATTGATTTCTTTATTTTTTTTAATTTATTAAACTAAGTTGGTAATGACTAAAATATACTTTTTTATTATTTTTTTTACCTTGTGTTGGTATTGATTAAGGTGGAGATCAATTGATTAAAATAAACTCTTTTATTTATTTTTCTTTTACTGAATTGAGTTTATATTGATTTAAGTATATATAAATTAATGGACTAAAACTAATCTCTTTATTTTTATTGTCTTTATTAAATTAGTTTGATTTTGTTTATTGTGTGGAGACTAATTGGATTAGGACAATTTAATTTTTTTTATTTTTGTAGAGATCAATGTGGTTTGGGCTTAGGGTTTAATTATCCTTAATTATTTACCATTTTTGTTATCTAAATAGAGATAAGATGTTTTATTGTTTTCCACAAAAAAGTAAAATTTGTGAATTTCAATCATGATTGTTACGAGGGGAACAAGTACACATGGTACATGGTGTACACCTTGATACATAGTCCTATTTTGAAGCTTGTGGATTAGTGAAAGACTTGGGTGTGATAAGCAAATAAAAACGTGGTAGAAAGGTAAACATGATGCATTGAAGAATGATTTGAAATATTTAGGTAGTGATAGGAATGTTGGGAAAGTAACAAATGTAACATTGATATATAAGTATATCTTGAACACATGAAAATGAAGTTGATCATAAAGTTAATAAGATTGTTGCAAAAGAGAAGAGACTAAATGATGGGGATGTAAGTAATGATGTTGATGAGTCAATTAGGAATGTCATTTTGATGACAAAATAAAAGAGAGGTCTTGGAATTGATGATAGGTTTGGATTATAAGACGTGGGAGAGGCAAGAACAATTCTTAAAAATAAAATTGAGGAGGTGAAGGATAAATGTAAAGAGAAAATTTTATATAAAAGGACTATAAAATTAAACTAGGCAGGATATGGGACCAAGTATGATGCAATTTGACTTATGTGAAGTACTAAGTATTATGAAAACTAATAATACATTAGATATTGGTGACATATATGAGATTGAAAAAATTTACAATAACAAAGGGTTCAACATTACTTGAAATTTGACTTGGATAAATATGACATGAATGAGTTGCCAAAGTTTTCTAATTACAACAAATAAGGCATGTGTAAATCCTATATGTAAGTTAGGAATGAAATTCATATCAATATTGAATGAGTTCAAAGAAGTTATTACTGAGCATTTAGTTTTAAATGAAAGGCAAGTAAAGTTTGTAAATAATAATAAAGTAATGGTGGTATGCACTAGAAATCGTATTTGTTGTGTTAAGAGAGATATTCATATTTTTCTTGCAACTACTTCATTGCGCTTTTAAGAAAGAGAAAGGAATCAACATTATTGAATTACCAATATCATTGAAAAGGTATATATACTGTTGTAGTCTGACTTGGTAAAAGTTCCTTTTTGCTTTCTCTATTTATTAGCAAAGCTTATGACTTATTAGAGATAGATTGACCTACTTCACTTTTTGATAAGTTGAAGATGTACCATGTTTAAAGATTTTGTCACTTAGTATTTTGAAAAGGTACATTTATCTATATTGAGCATGTTTCAAAAAAAATTCAAACTTCATGTTGGTTCAACAATGTTATATAATAAAACATATATAAACATTTAGGAGTTAAAAAGTTCATATATCTTTTGTTCCAACACTTGAAGCCACATTGATAGTCCTTCTTGTTCAAGAATTGAAAATTTGAATGACTCTTAAGAATAATAATTATTGAATTAAGTTAGTTGAAAATGATGATGATTTTTTTTAGCTAGGGTAAGCGTCAATCAGGATAAGTTTGGTAAATAGGTAGATCAAGAGATTAGAAGATAATATTATAATCATAATGGAGAGAAGTGACTAATGTAGGTACAATAAAGAATGCAAAAGACATAATGGAGGTTGAGGAGATCGTCAATGTGGGAGTCAAGTGTGACGTAGTGATGGTAATTAAAATAATTGGGATTATTGTTATTGTTATAGACAAGATCATAGAAAATAATTTTATACTAATGAAAAAAGTTGGTAAGGATACTAGATATTTTTAAAATTAAAATCCATAATAATAAATCCTTTTCTTGTTTTGAAATTTGACACAAACATTTTTAAAATGAATTAAAACCAATTTAACTCCATTTTAACTAAACATACTTTATTTTAAAATTTTGTGGTTAAAAATAAAAAATAAAAAATCCACAACTGCAAGCAAGTCATAATTTTTTAAGTATAATTTTCAATTATATTATGACTTACAAAAATATGGTTCATTTTTCTTAAAAATTATCCATCAACTAATCAAGAATTAAAAAAAAAATTGTTGTATATATATATACACACATTGAAGAAGTGTGGGATTAGAACATTTACTTAAGATAAGTTCAATTCTATTTTATATATTTTAATTAACTCATCCAAAACATCCCTTCTTCTCTCAACATCGCTTGAATATGACTTCCAAATTCACTATTTACTTCAGCTGGTATGATTTGAATTCATGACTTCCAAATTCACTATTTACTTTCTTCATAGAAGCTTTTTCTTGCATTATATTCATAAATACATGGATTGGGATGCATGCATGTCAATAAACAATTATATGAATGAAGCTGAATTGTTGCAGTAGTTTCACATGCACTATCGAAGTATCGACTGCTAGCTCATGCACCTCTCGATCTCATCATCAATCTTGTGGTCCACCTCGACATCACAATTTCCCTTCATTTCAAATAAGAAATTAATTTATGATCTTTCTCTATGCCACTCAATTATCCACTGCCATTGATTACTTTCGAAATTGGTACACATCCTCATCATCATCACTTAACTTTCTTTGTCTATTAACATCCCCATCATGATATATGCTATGATTTTATTTTATTTTATTTTGGAGTAAGACTCGGCACCCACACTATCGGTTTGGGGAAAGGAACTTTCTGTGAACCTCCCTATGTAGGATGGAAAAATCTAAACTTACACTCCTTTTTCAAAGTGGATTGGGATGGAGAGAAGGGAGAGATAAAAAAAAATGAGAAAAAGTAATATATGTGATCAAAAAATAAAATAGAAGATAACAAAATGGGTGGAAATTAAATGAAAGAAAAAAATAATGTGTATATGCTTGTAATAACTCATGTAGGCAAGGAATTTGACTTCTTTAAAATGAGTAACTCTTTTGAAGATTAAGTAAACAATCTAATTAAGTCATTGATGATAAAATTAATAATTAATATTTTTACTGAAAAAATTAATAATCAATTAATTTTTAATGGTTAATTTAAATAGTTATTTTTATTTTTTTTATGATATTATCATAACTTTATAAGATTGAATCGATTCTTGCATATTATTTATAGACATACTATACCATGTCCAAATTTGCTAGTTTATAAATGTAATATCAGTTATCAATTTTTTTTATCAACAATTAAAATGATTTAATTTATCTTTTATATAAATTGTTCATTTTAGAAGAATCAGAGAGTGATAGATATATAGAAGATTGGAAAATTTGAATGAGAGCATTTGTAAAAAAAAGAAAAAAAAAGAGTCGAACTTTGCTATTCTTCACTATACTTTGTCATCTTCTTCCAACTGAACGCGAGGTCATCATGAGAATTTTTAAACAAGTGCAATTATAGCTCTGCATGAATTTGTACCAAACAGATACTGGGACTGGAATCTCATGCAATACAGGGAAATTATTAATATGTTAGTTTCTTGGGATCATATATTACGATGTTTAGTAGTATGTTAATTATTAAAGCATCCATCTTAAAAATTTAAAAGAATCATAGAAATGATTTGGGTACAAAGCATATAGACAATTTAACATTCTCAAACTTATAGTTTGAGTAATAAATTGAGGGATGCTTGATATTCCTTTTCTTCTTTTAGGATGATCAGGGTTTCAACCAATTATTGAATGTAGGAGTGAATTCTAGCTTACTTGTCTCTTTGTAGAACCATGATTTCTGAAGCACATGCATATATGTAACGGGTGTGTGTACAACTAAATATTTACTTGACACATGAAAATTAATTTAAACGAAAAAAAAAAAAGCAGTGCAGTTTGAGATATAATTCTAACTAATATTTTAGAAAATAAGTGTTTACTTTGTAGAATTAAAATTTATAATATAAATATCTTTTTATATATAATTATATTATAATTAAAATTCATAATAACTTTTTTAAAATATATGAGTTATATTTTAGATTCACAATAAATAATTTATATTATGAAAAAGATTAATTATTAATAATTTTTTTAAAAAAATATGGAAATTAAATTTAAAAATGAAAATGAATATGGTAGATTAAAAAACATAATTAAACAGATAATAAAATCAAGTATAAAGATAAAAATAAAAAAGAGAATGGTTTGAGATGATTGAAAAAATAAATTTTTTAGACTAGTTAAATCAAATGGAATTTAAAATTAAGATTAAAAATTATATTTGAAAAAAATTAAATTGAATTCTCAATATGTAGCACTAGAATAAGTCATATGGCTCAATAAGATTGAGAATAAATCCTATAAACACTCATTTAAACTAGAAAAATAATAACTCCTAAAATGAGGATTCAGATCTATAATATAGGAATACATGTGAGTTAGGATGACTAGATATAACAGTTTTCAGTCAAGTGGTTTACTAGCTAGTTGATAATATTTTTTCTATTATAAATATAACAATTTTTTTAATTAAAATTAGAATATTTTTTTTTTCCATTTCTCCTAATTTCTCATTTTTGTCATTACTCAATTAAAGTCATTAATTCTTACTCATGAGTTGTGAGTAAGAAGCAGTAGGACAATGAATTGGGAGAGGATAACCAGAGATTACTTATGAATGATAACATATAATTATTTGTGAGCATAACCATACGAACAGCTGATAATATATAAAAATAAATATTATCCATAAGACGGCAAGATTGCGGGGCAGACAAGAAAGATAACCGATTAAGATCAATAACACGCCATAAAGGAAAAGATTTCTCACTAACAATCATTATCTCAACAAGTTACTCATTACGAATTTTCTAAACAACTTTCAAATGTTGGAGATGTGGAGAATTTTTACCATTGGAGCAGAATTGAAATGAAATCAAGACAGAGTTCTTAACTTGAGTAGGTGGACCAGCACGTTAAACTTTTTTAAAAAAATAAAAGAATAGTAAATTGAATCCACGATGTTTTTTCATGTACAGTGTATTTAATTTGAGTTTTTGCATTTTAACGTTAAAAACTTAATCGATACAATTGCAAAAAAAAACATAAAAAATTACCGTTAACCTTTCAATTTTAACGGATACAAATTTATTTGTATAAATATAATTCAACATCAATTTTTTTTACATAATCAATCTTTTCAAATTTCTTTTATTTATTCTCCATTAATTCTGTCTTATTTTCAGACATATAAACAATGTCATCATTAACTCCAAAAAAAAAAACTTTATAAAACATATTTTAAAATATTTTTGGTGTAATAGTTAACAAAATTAATTATTGATTTAATTATGTAATTTTTATGATTTTAATGTCAATTTTTGATGTCAGGATAATTGTGTAAGTTTAGTTATTTTTATAATTTTAAATAAATTTTAATTCAATTGTTTTTTATTTTTATTTTGTATTAGCAAAAAATATTTCACAAAATAATAGTCTAAATAAATCTCAAAATTTTTAAAGTGTAATTATTTTATAAATTCAAAAGTTATATCTTAATAAATAAATTATTGATAAAATATAAAGATGTAAACTTTTTAGTAAGATCCATTTAAATATTTAAAGAGATTTTCTAAATTGGAGAGGTTGAATGTTTAAGATATACTTGTATTGAAAAGAGTACAAATAAATTAATGTAAAAATATGACTCATTTAAATATCATAAGAATGGGAAGAGATTTGCATGCATATCAGAGAACCTAATATGGACAAAGAAACAGATCTCGCTCATAAAAATGGATGTGAACTTAGCATGTTTGGTGATAACGGCCTCTTCTAGCACCCCCCCAACAATATCAGCTACACTTCTTATAAATTTTAGATTAGATAATTTAGAAGATAAAATTTCCATTTTAGATTAATCTTTTTATAATAAAATGGGACATTCCTTGAAAATCCCAAATTAGATAATCCGAAACGTGAAACTTTTATTCCAAATTCACCTTTCTGTAATGAAAAAGTTTATAAGTCAAGTTTGTTGAGGAGTAGATAATCCCATCAAGTGAGACTAAGACCTAGGAGGAATAAGCCCAATAAAAAATGAGCTTTGGACCAACTAACAATCATGTACCGTAACCCAATAAGAAAGGTGAAATGTGTTGTATTTGCTTGTATTAATAAAAAAAATATATATATATATATATATATAATGTTGATCGGCTTATCAATCTCATATTTCATTCACTGTACACCACACTCCATGCAGTCTACACGTGATTTACTTTGCTAGGCAAATACAGTGAGTTCATAATGCGGAAAGGTTGCTTAAACATTCAGAACAGTGAGAATAACAAATTTAAAACAAATTGTGATTCTTGTAAGTGAAATTTAGTGTTTCATTAATCCTTAAAATTACTTGTATGCAAATTAATTTCTGAAAATATCAACATACAAGTTTATCTCGTTATGTTGTTTAGCAAATCTCCCTTCAGAAAACTAATTTGTAAAACCAAAAGTTGTTTAGGACATAAATAACATATCACCTTAAGGAGTAAAATTGAAGGTTAATTGGAGAATTAATTCACTAAATGAGAATCATGATAGAAAGCATTGCTCCTCATTTCTCTACCTATAAATACTAAGAGCATACCATTTCGGGTTAAGATAACAAATCATCAATTAAAAATTCAATAAATGGCAATGAAATAACCAATTAACCATCCCAGTCAAAAGGAGTAAAAACTAAAAATTGATGCTAAACCATCCAACACCAAGATCTCTCACATCATAAAATTTCGCCACTTGAACTAAATCATAAAGATGTGCTTATCGTATTCCATACATAGCTCACAATTCAATATACATTTTACTACTTTACTAATCAAAATGCTTCTTCAAATCAGTAGCTATGAACACGTACTCAAATCAGTAGCTATGAATTCGTTTTCTCCTCCCCTTTAAGCTAGATCACTTTTGAAAAACAAAAACTTAAAATTTTACATAAAAAACTGTAGAGCCAAAAGGCTAACCAGCTAGTGGATTAGCATGTATTGTCACGCGATTAAGCCTTATCTCAGCAAGTGGTCGATCCCCTGCCCCTGTTTGAGTCTGCACAACAAAAAAGTATATTATTTATTTATTTCTATGATTACACACACATCCTCTAGACAACCCGCGTGAATATGACATCAAAAAAATGCAGATCTTATTTGAGGTGCCAAACCAAGCCAAGACCATAAAAGCCGAGAATCACCTTGAGCTTCAACCCAATTTTTTAAAAAGAGAATAAACAATTTTAAAAATTACATTAAAGAATAATAAGATACCTTTTCCATGAGATCAAGAACTTCAAATCCATGAATAACTCTGCCAAACACGGTGTATAGCCCATTTAAATGGGGCTGTTTTGCATATGTTATGAAGAATTGACTTCCGTTGGTATTTGGACCACTGTTGGCCATTGCCAAGATTCCCCTTGCATTGTGCTGAAACATACAAAAGGGTAACCTATTAACTACCACAATTAACAGATGAAGAAAAATGCTATGCTAGCCCAAAGCTTCATAAAGCACATCAAAATGAAAAGTTCCACTATTCTTAAGCCAGCCCACCACTACCATCATGAACCAAAATGATAAATTAATTACATTTGATGAGATACTAAAATGTAACAGCTTTAAGATAATTATATTTCAATACCATAAAATTGACTTTCATCAATCAGAGAAAGAGTTGGCCAATTAAGAGATGTATAAATAAACAAAATGAAGTTTTTAACCTGCTAAGGACAATCGGTTAGGTTATGATTAAAATGACGCTTTGTTAAATATTGTAAAATTTCCAGAAAATTACAAAGTTAAAAGATGCAAGAAATAACTCCTGTTTCAGCTATAGTGATTGCTTAGTACATCCTTGCTTTCAGTTATAGGAATAACTCTCAAATATGAGCAATAGCTTGGAGTAACTTAAAAAGTCATTTTGCACGCAAACATGTTTTCCAATTGCATCTTTGATATGTCAGAACCCAATAGTAAGGAGCGGCCCAAAGAGATGAGTGGACAGATTGTTAATGCAGGGGAGTTTATGCCCAAAAGGGCCATTATTACACCAAAGAAATGGAAGGACTATGTGCTCTATCATTAAACACTTTGAATGTTAGTAGATCCTATTATTTAGGGAGACTCAGCTAGTTTCTAGAAGAATCACTTTTAGAATTCTGTTAGGAATGATTGTGGTTATTGAGGCTGAGATTTTATTCTATTTGTTGGTTAGGTCATATGCGTATGAGTTATATATATTCCCTGTACTTGGTTGAAAAGGGAAATGAGAATTTAGTGACATTAGCCCATTTGGGCCTAAACTCCCCTGCATTAACAACCTGTCCCACTCATCTCTTTGGGCTGCTCCTTACTATTGGGCTCTGACATATCAATCTTCTTGATAACAGTATATTTCAATTGTAGTCTTAATTTTAAGGCATGCAAACAAAAGTGGTATTCATCCAATGGAAACCACACGCCGTTGCTATGCTCAAATTCCAATATTGGCATTGAGAACTTAAACAAGCATAAAAAACATGTAGCCCTTTTCCAACAGAACCAAAATATACTACGTTTTATCCTATGTCCTCACTCATTTAGTTTTTTAAAATACATCAAGCATAAAATAGAAATCATATATGCTATGTTCTGACTTAGTAACACATCTATGAAATCCTACCTAACAGAATACATGACCTAAAAGACATGGATTCGTAGTGGATGAACTCACCTTCAGAGACTCTCTTATCTCATCGTTAAATTTCTTGCCCCATATACTGGTCCCCCCTTTGCCAGTTCCAGTTGGGTCTCCACCTTGAATCATAAAACCCTTAATGTTGCGGTGAAATATAGTCCCATCATAGTAGCCACTTGCACATAGTGCTAGAAAATTCTGGATAGAAACACATTTACACAGAGAAATGAAATGTTAATAACAACACCCTTCAATATAGAGAAACCAACAGAAAAAACCTCACATATAGGACAAGAATGATAATGTTTAACGATTATTAAGATAAACCAGATTCAATGCAGTTGGGTAAACACATCAGCCAATCGAAACTGCTGGATAAAAATCTATTTTGTTAAATCCAACTTAAAATACACATTTAAAATACAAACTTCATCCCACAGTCTGGATTCATAACAGCGTGCGCTAATAAAATTATGCATCTGACACAATGGTTTTTGTTCACGGATAACACTTGGAAGTTAGAACAGTTCATTAGGTACTTTTAGTCCATGTTTGGATTCACGTTGAAACATCTCAATTATTAGCCAACGTGATTTTAGAAAAATGGCCACATGTTTAGTATCAGGATTTAATTCTGGGTCTAGAATTAATTTTGAGTTATAATGAGTTTTATTACTAAATTATTTTCAAGATAAAAACATCCACACATAAATCATATTATTTCAAAATCAATTTTATTTGTGCAAAATCAAATTCATCCAAAATCAATATACAACCGCTCATAAAAAAATGCTTGCTATTCTTCTCCAATCAAAATTGAAATTACAGCTAATAAAGATTTGGATTAAAATTCATAAATTAAGGATATGAAAAATAGCACTAAACTGTGTCCTTTGTTCAGAAACATCACTGGTTTTGAGAATTAGGGTTACTTCGAGTCTTTTTCTCAAAACAATTCGCAATTTTGAAAAAAATAAAAAATAAAAAAATGAGTAAAGGTATAATTGAAATGAAGGGTAGAAGATAACCTCAGAGGTTTTGGGGACCTCATCACAAAAAATTTCGCACTTGATGTCTCCTAGGTTTGTGTGCAGAGTCACCGACTAAAAACCAAAACCATAGCAAGGTAAGTTAGAAGAAATTCAATTAACAAATACACAAAGTTTGTGAGTGAATAAAAATGAATAAGTGATGCCACTGACCATTTGATTTGATTAGAAAGAGTGAGTTCTCAGTGGGAACCTTTGATTTTGAATAAACCACCGAGCCTGGAGAGTAAGGGTTGGTAGCTACTACTATTAGATTCTTCTGGAGAAAAACAAAGGGTGACTGTTGCAGTGCTAAATTTATAGGGTTTTTTTGCCCCCTCTTCTTTCCTTATTCTTGCATATTGGTAGTTGAAAATTATCAAAATTGAAAGTGAGCACAAAAGATATCTAAAAATTCTTAATATTTATTTGCTATAAAACTTAACAATGGAAAACACAAATTTGACTAATGAAAAACACAATTCATTGAATACAGCATAGAACAAAAAAATTATCTATAAATAAGTAAAATAAATATTACATTACAATAACGTATATAAAATAAATAAATAAATAAATAAATAAATGTAATATAATTATAATTATAA
>JAMLFT010002814.1:0-23966 GCA_026544285.1 Pachyrhizus erosus | reverse complement strand
ATTTATTCTTCCATAAAGTATTATTTAAAACACTTTAAGAACTAACAATAATATATTTTAAATTTAAAAAAAAATATTTTAAAATTAAAAGAACTAAAATAATAAAAAACAATTTATAAAGACTAAATTCATATATTATTAATTTTAGAAGAACTTAAAACATAATTTTTTTATTTTTTTTTATCTTATAATTAGAATGTGTACTCATGCAATGCACGAATGAATTTTAAAAAATACTTAGAGTAATTTTAAATAAATTAAAAATTAAATTAAATATATTTTTGATTCTTTGAAAATAAGATATTTTTTATTTTAATTATTTGAGATTTTTTTTTTAATTTTGAGTCTTTAAATATACTTTTATTTTATTTTAATTTCTATTGTCAAATAACTATATTAAATAAATGACATAATAACAATAATAGAAATTTAATGACTTGTCATATTATTAAAAAATATGACAAAATAATTATGTACTTATTTTTTTTAAATTGTGTTTTTAAATACTCGTCTATTTAAAATAATTAATGATATTATACTAGTTAATAAAAATTTAAAAATATAATTTAACAACAAAAAATATAAATGTGATTACTCTATCAAACTTCTTGTGATAAATTATTGGATTATTAATATTTTTGTTATTTGACGATTAAGATTAAAATAAACAAAAATATATTTAAAATATCAAAATCAAATAATTTTTTCAAAAAATTAAGGTGTTGTTGTTAGTTAGATTGAATTCACAATCGTTTGTTATGTCATTTATCACTTCTCTTAAACATGCATTCATATATTTTCTTGTCATCATCTAAAAAAATCTTCTTTTATCTCTTAAACATCTCTTTTTTACAATATTTATAAGGATTGCTTACAATAATATGAAACTAATTATAAGATAAAAAGGAAGACAGAAGAAAAAAAAAGTGAATATTGAATTTATTTATTAACGCGCCAATATTTATCCTTTATAAATATCAACATATGATAACATTCTATCCTAACTCTTTCTTATGAACCCATTATTTGGAACATTTTCATTTTGTTGGTCAGCTTAATTTTTTACAACTATATCACACTCTCATTTGAGTGTTGTCCAAATAAAACATCTTCATCTGAATTTGGTTATTTTTTAGAATAAACATAACGTCTAAACTCTTTAAGAAAAGGGTTTTTTTATAACCTTAATATTATATTATTTTCATATACAAATATCATATTAATTGATTTCAGAAAGTAATCATAATTTTTTTCTCCTTGATTGTTTGCGTATAATTAAAGAAACAAAACTAATTATAAAATTATACATATGTAGCTTTTTAAAGAAGCAAAAATAACATTCTTTATATGAATAAATATCCGCATATACTGAAAACAATTAATAACTTATGTAATTATACAATAAAATTTATCACCTTCGATAATAATATTTTCATTATATATAATAATTAAGACTTTCATTATATTTAACAATTATAATTGTAACAATAAAAATTATCACACTATAATAATGTAAGAAAACATGTAATAGCTAACTTTATAAAAAATTCATAGAATGAATTTTCAAATTGCACTATTAAAGGTAACTATTACATTTTTTTTACCTTTATTATATTGTAATAATTTAAAGAAAGGATATTGATCTACAACATGACTTTGTATATTTTGTATTGTTTTTTTTATTAAATAACATTTTTGTTATCTAAAACACAAGCCAAATTACTACTATTGTTCTTGAATGTTCTGGATAAGAGTGACAAGATGGGTGAACAGGATAAATCTTAATTTAGATTAGAATGAATTAAATAAAAATAATTTATTAATCTATTTTAATCTATTAAAAATTTATTTAAAAAATTTGAAATATCTATAATCTATTTGATAAAAATTTATGTAATACATTCATTAACATTTTTTATAAATAGATATTTAATCCATCTACAAAAATAATATATTTTAAAAATTAAATTTTTACTTTTATAATATTTTCTCTCTCCTATCTTTTTCACTCTCCCTATTCACCATTTCCTTTCTTTCTCATTATTTCAGCTTCAAAATCTTACAAGTAATTTTTTATCCTAAGTTTGTCTTAAACCCTCAACTATTTGATAAGAAAATAATAATTTGAAGATAAATTCCTAACTTTAAAGACCATAAACTAGATTGAAAAAGTTACCGTGGAATTTTTAAATATCAAAGATTAAAATGCCTGTTACTTCACTTGCAATTTGGAGGTTTATTGGAAAATAGAAGGAAGAATCCTGAACGCATAGCAACAAGGTAAGTGGTGTGACCCGTTATAATGAGGAAGAGTGACAAATCAAACGAGAGGAGAGAGAAGAGAGAGAGTATTAAAATCTCAATATGAAAAAATTATATTAGATTAATTTTACAAAATTCAACTCAATAGTAGTTAGACAGTCTATTGAGTTTTAAAATAAAAGTGAATAAATTATTATTCATTCATTTAATTATATTGATCGAATCCAAGTCTTTTGATATCAAGAATTAGATGAATTAAATTAGATTTTACATGGATAAAGAGAACGAATCATGGATAAATAGATTTGGTGGCTGCGACTGCCCCCTGCCCCCTGCCCCCTGCCCGCTGCCCGCTGCCTGTTTAGACATCATTTTGAAATCCTAGCTTTCTAAAATACGAAGAAGAAAAAAGAAATGTACATGTGAAAGGAACAAAGACGGTTGAACTAGAATGAAATATTAGACATAATCAACATTTCCAGGTTACCCTGAGTTTCCTTGCAGTACATGTATACATCTTCACAAGGGGAGAAAAACTGCATATTTAGGCCTGACCCCTGTTGTTCTATTGACCACAAGCAGGCCATCATCATCATCATCATGTATTTCACACTAATCACTAGAACGCTTGCTTGACTCTATGTTTCACTATCTCTTTACATTTGACTTTGGGTGTCTGCCGAGTACAGCAAGCCCAGACCAGCTTGCCGCCTCACGTGCTCTGGAATCAGCTTAGGAAGCAGTTCAGGTGGCGCTCCGTCTAACTGCACTCCAAGTTTTCATTACAAAATTATTAACACCTTGGATAAATAAAAAGCATTACTTATGCTTACTAAAGAACCAATGCTCAAGCCTCACGCATCAAATCTAATAGTATAAACCAATTAGATACGTACTTCCTGTTTAAAGTTGAATAGTGGAGGCAGTGGACGACCATTAGGTAGCCGGGCATTCGGCTCACGAAGCTCGTCAAAGAAAGGATGTGCCATTGCTTCCACCTTTAAAATAGAACCCACCAATGAAAATTATGCTAATTTTATAAATATTTTATATTAGTGTATGAACAATGAGCTTAATGTAAAATACTTAATCACAGAAGTTGACTGCAATCATACCAAATCATGACATACCAAGGCATGTAGATCTAATCTCCCAGCAACAAGAAATAAAGAAACTTCTATGCTAATGTAAATAGTTTTCGTATCAAGGATGGATGTTTAACTTTAAATATACTAATATGATTCTGTGGTATATGCGCCTTGAAAGGAAGGCAATGGAGGAGGAGGTATAAGGGTTTGCCCTACTTACTGCACTGTAACGAAGTTTTGGGGAATATTGGAGAAGTCTTGATGTAAGGTCAATTGCTTCAGGAGGCATTCGCTTGTGAAAAACCTGAACCATGGATCGTTGCACCGAATGCATCAATGCCGCCCACCCCAAAATAAAAGCTCTCAGAAAAACTGTTTTATAAAACAAATGGAGGAGTGATAAGGAACGCGGTTACCTTATGCCAAGGATGAGCTTTGATATGGGGGAATCTGAAATCTGTATAATTAGGATTCATGCATCTAATTTCTTCTCGAGTAGGAGTGCCAAGAACCTACAAGATAACACATTAATAACTATCTCTGTTGCTAGGTTCATAGATTCCAGGGTAACATCAACATAAACAAGGCATCACCTTGATAATTTCCACGAGTTGGTCGACCTGATTTTCTCCCGGGAACAAAGGCTAAAGAAATATTTTGAAACTATGAGAAGCCAAGATAACATTTCTCATAAACAAAGAAAAACTTGTTATGTATGAGCAACATTAGTGCATAAGGTTGCCTAAAATTTTAACAACCTGGCCTAGAAGAAGTTCTGCAAGGACACAACCAGCTGACCAGATATCAATAGAAGTTGTGTATTCTGTTGCACCAAATATTAGTTCTGGAGCCCGATAGTACCGTGAACATATGTATGAAATGTTTGATTCACCCTCCACCTGACATGAAGTAAATTATTAAAATCATACCTTATTTTTTGTGAGCAAGTAACTGTAAGCAAATTAGCATGTGATCCCAACCAATGACCTTTCTTCTATTTATTTTAAAATGATTGAGTTGGGGTCCAGATTAATAGCAACATTAGTGGCTATTTGCTGAAATGTCAATTATCACATACAAAATTAAAATTGTACTTGTGAACAGATAGAGCTTTTTGAATTCCATGATCTGGGTAGGTAGCATGACATTAATAGTCCACGTCCACCATTAACATGGTAGCATACATGTATAAAGTAATGAAATGCGCAGGAAGAATACCAACATACCAGAACTTTTGCACTCCCAAAATCACAAAGCTTGACTTGGTGTGTGAGCGGATCAACCTACAGAACAAATGGATTATAGGTTTAGAATAAATAAATGCAACTCCTTGAGGAAAAATAGAAAATGAATAACTTACCAAAAGATTTTGAGGCTTTACATCCCTATGGCAAACTCCTGGTACAGTATGGATATATGCCAGTCCCCTAAAGATCTAAACATAACATCCCAACTCAATCATTACAAAATTTCAAAAGAAAAAGTGAGGAACAAGAACGAAATATCAAAACCAAACTGCGAACAGAGAAAATCTCATACTTGATATGTATATAATTTCACATAGATTAGGGGAATTCTCTGGTTCATACTACTGTAGTGCTTTATAACTCGGAAGATCGTCTCAGGGACATATTCCATCACCAAGTTCAGAAAAAGTTCATCTCTGCTTGTTGTAGAGAAGAAACAGTGCCTCATGGAAATTACATTTGGGTGATCCATCATGCGCATTAACTGTAGTTCACGATTTTTGTATCGCCTGTCCTGCAAGACCTTCTTTATAGCCACTGCCTCCCCGGTCTCCAAGCACTTTGCCTTTGTTTCAGGTAAAAAAGGAACATAAACTGAGGGTGTCAAGCAATATGAGATACTTGACAGCAAGGAAAGCAAAGCAGGAACAGCTATCACCTCAAGAGGTTATTACTTCACTTATCCTTACCTGGAAAACAATTCCAAATGATCCAGTGCCAACAACACGTTCAGCCATGTAACTGAGGGTCTGCGAGTGACATCAGAGCACAAATTTATGAAGAATAAAAGAAATGGAAACCCGTGGATGCTATCATCAATCTTAAGCATTCAATTTTATTGAACCATCATTGATATATATATCAAAATTCTACAAAACTGTACCTTTTAAGGCCAAAGTTGGGGAACCAAAAACAATCAATCAATAGAAGGGGGAGAACAAAATTAAATTAAAAAAAAAAACAATTAGATTAGATAAGTGTGGAGGAAATATGCCAACTTCTAGCTGACTACCAGTATTATATTTTTGGATGGATCCTTGATAAAAAGGTTTATTAAGTATACTACCCAACCCACAGTGTAGATCCTCTGTGTCCCAAAAAGGAAGTAAATATTTATGTAAACTAAATGATTTTTCTTTTTTTATAAAAATTGGAAGTTGAGAAAGGTTAGAATATGCCGCACTTGTTTAGGTTCTCCATTTTTGCCTCCAATTGTGGTTGAGATTATCTGACCAGTGAGTTCATCATTACCATCTGCGACAGGAGCTGACATTTCCTGCAATTTATACCAATAAATAGATACTTAGTATGGTAAATCAAATCCTTTAATACAGAAATAGAATATCAGACTCTTCTTAATACGATATCAGCAATTGCTTGTTGAGTTATTTTCAATGAACGTTGTCTTAATGACAATTATCACCAATAATTTGGTTTAAAAACATTTAGTTAACATGGCAACATCATATGCCTATGGACATACATATATTGGTTTGGAGATACATATGCTTGACCTATGCATGACTCAGCAAAGTCACTCATGGACATACATATCTACATTTTACATACACATCAATTCAGCAGTCAATACTTTGGTTTGGGTACTTACTCCTATGCTGCTTGATTAAAAGTTTTATATTATAAGAGAAAAACAGAGCACTTTAGCAGAGAATACTTTGGTTTGGCATCTACTCCTATGCTGCTTGATTAAAAGTTTAATATGATAAGAGAAAAACACAGCAATGGAACAAAACAAGCAGAAATGAATAGATAGTCACCAATCAATGAGCGCAGTTGAAGATAGGTAAAGTGTAAAGAGCCCAAAGGTAATAAGGTATATGCACAGACAAAGTCAAATCAGGTTACCATGGTCCACAAGAAAGCATCAAATGCCAAAGAAAAGCTTTGATATCAATTATGAGACAACACAGAGAGAGAATCTAGGAACACTTATTCCTCAAAGCAAAACAAAAACCATTTAAACAACAATCCACAAACAAATGAAGGAAACCCCATTTTAAGCAAGGAACCCAAGCTTAAAATAGAAAATAGACCAAAATTATACAGCAAACAATATAGAGCCAACTTTAAAACAATATCCACAATTGTTTAAGTCATTTTAACTTCACAGTAAATTAGAGATTAAGTGAGAGCAACCTGGTCTATTAGAAAAAATTAAAACATCAATAGTCTCGAAGTTTTAAAAGACATGCCGCAATCGTAATTTCGGCAGCAACGTCAAGGTTTTTGGGGTGTGCACGACCATAATTGTCGAATTGACCACAATAATTTTTCGCAATATCAAGAAATTAAAAACCTTGAATAGCCTATTAGAAAAATTTAAATAAAAAAAATCTGGTAGGTAAATTGCGATATATTCCAACCCCATGAAGTGTCAGTGGGAAAAAAAAAAAAAACTCGAGCATTGAGAAACTCACGTACACTCAGCTAAGCCAACTTGAAGTTCAGCTTAGCAGCTAAGTACCTAGTCATATTCTCTCTCCCTCGTGTTTGAAAAAATGAAAAGCCCAAATTAAAGAACAGGATTCCACATTTTCACTTCACTCGATTCCATTTCTCTTTTCTGGACCACCAAACGAAAAGCTCCACATACTTCAATTTTTCAACACTAAGATCTCAACCATGAAAGCACAAGTAAAAACCAAATAATAAAAATAACAACAATAATAAAACAATTTATCCAGGCTTACAAATTTTACAATTCCATAAAAAAAGAAACCGTCATTCCTTCAAGGAAACGTTAGAACCACTCAGACCATCGCCGGAGCGAAATTCCGGCAACCTCCGAGCAGGCAAGGACAATGCCGGAAATGAGCAGATCGCCGTAGGCTACGCTCATACCGAGACCTGTCCGGCGGATCAACGACGATCCGAGTTTCAAACGGCGCGTCGTTGCGCGCAATGAGGGAAGTGTAGAGAGCGGAAATTACCTTCTCGGTGGCGGCGTCGGAGCCGGCGCGAGAGTCCACTTTCATCGGGTCATTCTCCGCTTGTGGCGGTTGTTGCGGCGGAGCCGGCACTTGCGGTGGTGGTTGGAGCTGTTGCTGCGGCCCCAACGGCAGAGAGGCCATGTGAGAATGAAACTACACACACAACCCAAACACACTCTTTTTCTTTTCTTTTTCTTTCTCTCTCTAACAGCCACAGGCACTCTTTCTCTTTGTAGTTTCTCTCTCCTTTATGTTTTGAGGGAATAGTAGTGCTTGGGTTGGGTATGGGTCCATGCATTGGAGTATATAAAGGGGGAGGGAGTAAGAAAGAAAGAGAGTGTGTTTCTCTGTGTCTTTTCTCACGCGCCTCATTTAGAAAGTGAAAATCACTTTTTTATCTGAGCCATTGGATTGTAATGTGTGTTGGTAACCGACGACTGGATGCCTGATCTGGTGTGGCAGGATTTACGGGTGAAATATACTCCGTAAGGTGACGTGGAAAATCCAAGGGAGACAAGGATCACATGGATCCTCCAATGTTGCATTTACGGGAAATACGTATTCGCAAGTAGTAATGTTGACGTAATGGCAACATAAAATACTGAGGTTTAATACTCTACTCATTAATTAAGTCAGGATTCTACTTGGTTGGTGACTATAGTTTATTGAGTTCGGGTTATAGTAATAATACTTTTTAATGTATAAAATCTGTGAAACAAATCCTTGGAATTTAAAAGATTATTTTTATCCAATGTCATACCCTTGGTTCGTATGGATAAGTGGGTGTTTGTTTTTTTTTTTTTTTTCTTCCCAGAAAATTTTAGGTTCTTGCTATTTTTCTTTTATATTATAGAATTAATATATAAAATAATTTATTTTTGTAAGTAATTAATGTTAATAAATATTTGTTTACTTTTTTTTAGAAGAATATCAATATAGCAATGTAAAGTATGTAGATGATGTAACGATGTTTGAATATAAATAAATAAAGACAGAAAATCAGCGAAAAAATGGGGAGCGGCAAAGATTTTATATGAAAAGTAACAATAAACAAACAGTCAATATATTTTTTGAGTAATTAATGTTATTAAAAATATATTTATTTATTTTAGAAGAATGATAATATTTAACAGTAAAAAAATATTAATGATGATGCAACGATGTTTGAATAAAGTTAACAACTGATCAAAAAATTATAGAGAAACATGAAGCAGTAAAGACCTTAAAAATATAACAATATATACACAAAAATGAAAAAATAAGTTAGTAATGAAGCTTAAATTATTTAAATTTAGACAAAAAAAGAATGAAATTCTTTTTTTAACATTTAGAAATCTAATAAGTAAATTCGAGGAATAAATAATAATATACAAAGTTAACTAATATAATATAAAATAATATAAATTTTATTAATAATTAATGTTGTTAAATATGCATTTACTTTTTTTAAAAATATGGTGAAAAGTATCAATAAAAACAACACAGTGACATGCAAATAAAATAAAAAAGACTAAAAAATGGAAGAGAAATTAAAAGTGCAAAAACCTTTGGACAAAATGACATATGCAACAAAATGTTTAATAAATATGTGTTCACTTTTTTTTAGAAGAAAAATAATATAATGATGGAAAACATTGAAGATGATGCAAAAATATTCAAATAAAATTTAACAAAGACCGAAAAACTGCAAAAAAATCGGAAGCGGCGAAGACCTTAAAATGAAAAGTAACAATAAAACAAAAATAGTGGATATATTTTTGTGAGTAATTAATGTTATTAAAAATATGTTTATTTATTTTAGAAGAATAATAATATAACGGTGAAAAAATATTGAAGATGACGCAACAACGTTTGAATAAAGTCAATAAAGACTGAAAAACTGCAAAAAATCATGAAATGAAAGACCTTAACGACAAAATGATATATGCAATAAAAAGAAAGAAAATAAATTAGAAATTAAGCTTAAATTATTCAAATTTAGGCACAAAAGAATAATGAAGTTCTTTTTTCGATATTTAGAAATCTAATAAGCCAACTTGATGAATAAGTAATAAAATGTAAAATTAATAATTATAATATAAATATATAAATTTTGTAAGCAATTAATGTTGTTAAATATGCATTTACTTTTCTTAGAAGCATGGTGAAAAGTATCAATGAAGATAACACAATGAAGTGCAAATAAAAATGACAAAGACTAAAAAATGGTAAAGAAATAGAAAGTACAAAGTCCTTTAGGACAAAATGACATATGCAAAAAAAATGTTTATTAAATGTGTTTACTTATTTTTAGAAAAGAAATAACATAGTGATAGAAAATATTAAAAATGACACAAAAAGTTTAAATAAAATTTAATAAAGATTGAAAAATTACAGAGAAATTGAAAGCAATGAAGACCTTAAGATGAAAAGTAATAGTAAATCAAAAACGATTGATACATTTTTTTGAGTAATTAATGTTATTCAAAATATGTTTACTTATTTTAGAAGAATGATAATATAACGATGAAAAGTATTGAAGATGACACAACAATGTTTAGATAAAGTCAACAACTACCAAAAAATTGCAGAGAATCATGAAGCGATAAAGACCTTAAAAACATAACGATATATACACAAAAATGAAAAAAATAAGTTAGCAATGAAGCTTAAATTATTTAAATTTAGACAAAAATAATGAAATTCTTTTTTTTGAACATTTAAAAATCTAACAAGTAAACTCAAGGAATAAGTAATAATATACAAAGTTAACTAATATAATATAAAATAATATAAATTCTATTAGCAATTAATATTGTTAAATATGCATTTACTTTTTTTAGAAACATGGTAAAAAGTATCAATAAAAACAACACAGTGACATGCAAATAAAATGACAAAGACTAAAAAATGGAAGAGAAATTGAAAGTGCAAAAACCTTTGGACAAAACGACATATGCAACAAAATGTTTAATAAATATATGTTTACTTTTTTTTAGAAGAAAAATAATATAATGATGGAAAACATTGAAGATGATGCAAAGATATTCAAATAAAATTTAACAAAGACCGAAAAACTGCAAAAAAATCGGAAGCGGTGAAGACCTTAAAATGAAAAGTAACAATAAAACAAAAATAGTGGATATGTTTTTGTGAGTAACTAATGTTATTAAAAATGTGTTTACTTATTTTAGAAGAAGAATAATATAACAATGAAAATTATTGAAGATGACACAACAACGTTTGAATAAAGTTAACAAAGACCGAAAAATTGCATAAAATCATGAAATGAAAGACCTTAACGACATAATAATATATGCAATAAAAAGAAGAAAATAAATTAGAAATGAAGCTTAAATTATTCAAATTTAGGCACAAAAGAACAATGGAGTTCTTTTTTGGATATTTAGAAATCTAATAAGCCAACTTGATGAATAAGTAATAAAATGCAAAGTTAACAATTATAATATAAAATTATAAATTTTGTAAGCAGTTAATGTTGTTAAATATGCATTTAATTTTTTTAGAAGCATGGTGAAAAGTATCAATAACATAGTGACGTGGAAATAAAGATAACAAAGACTAAAAAAGGTAGAGAAATTGAAAGTGCAAAGCCTTTTAGGACAAAACGTCATATGCAAAAAAACGTTTATTGAATATGTGTTTATTTTTTTTAGAAGAGAAATAACATATTGATGGAAAATATTGAAGATGATGCAAAGAGTTCAAATAAAATTTAATAAAGACTGAAAAATTACAGAGAAATCGAAAGCGGCAAAGACCTTAAGGTGAAAAGTAATAGTAAATCAAAATCGGTCTATACATTTTTTAGAGTAATTAATGTTTTTCAAAATGTGTTTACTTATTTTAGAAGAATGATAATATAACGATGAAAAGTATTAAAGATGACACAACAATGTTTAGATAAAGTTAACAAAGACCAAACTGAAAAACAACAAAGAATTATGATGCAGTAAAGAACTTAGTGACTTAATGATATATGCATAAAATGAAGAAAATAAGTTTACAATGAAACTTAAACTATTCAAATTTAAGCACAAAAGAATATTGGACTTCTTTTTTGGACATTTAGAAATCTAATAAGCCAATTTGAGGTATAAGGAATAAAATGAAAAGTTAACTTTTATAATTAAAATAATATAAATTTTGTAAACAATTAATGTTGTTAAATATACATTTATTTTTTAGAAGCATGACGAAAAGTATTAATAAAGACAACACAGTGACATACAAAGAAAGATGACAAAAACTTAAAAAGGCAAAGAAATCAAAAGTGTAAAGACCTTTAGGACAAAAAGACATATGCAAAAAAAAAGTTTATTAAATATTTGTTTACTTATTTTTAGAAGAGAAATAATATAGTGATGTAAAGCATTGAAGATGATACAAAGATGTTCAAACAAAATATAACAAATATCGAAGAATCACAGAGAAATAGAAAATGATGAAGACCTTAAAGTGAAAAGTAACAATAAATCAGAAGTGATTGATACATTTTTGTGAGTAATCAATATTATTAAAAATGTGTTTACTTATTTTAGAAGAATGATAATATAACAGTGAAAAGTATTGAAAATGACGCAATGACATTTGAATAAAGTTAATAATAATTGAAAAACTACAAAGAATTATGAAGCAGTAAAGATCTTAAAGACATAATGGTATATGCATAAAAATGAAGAAAATAAATTAGCAATGAAGCTTAAATTATTTAAATTTAGGCATAAAAGAATAATTAACTTTTTTTTGGATATTTAGAAATCTAATAAGCTAACTTGAGAAATAAGTAATAAAACGCAAAGTTAACTATTATAATATAAATTAATATAAATTTTGTAAGCAATTAATATTTTTAAATATGCATTTAATTTTTTTAGAAGCATGGTGAAAAGTATCAATGAAGACAACATAATGATGTGGAAATAAAGATAACAAAGACTAAAAAAGGTAGAGAAATTGAAAGTGCAAAGACTTTAAGGACAAAACATCATCTGCAAAAAATTTTTTATTGAATATGTGTTTATTTTTTTTAGAAGAGAAATAACATAATGATAGAAAATATTGAAGATGATGCAAAGATGTTCTAATAAAGTTTAACAAGGACTGAAAAACTATAGAGAAATCAGAAGCGGCAAAGACTTAAAGGACGTAACAACATACACATAAAAATGAAGAAAACAATTTAGTAATGAGCTTAAATTTTTCAAATTTAGACACAAAAGAAAAGGAATGACATTCTTTCTTGGACATTAAGTAATATGTTAAGCTTACTTGAGGAACATGTAACCAAATACAAGTTTAATATTAAAAATATAAAATAATATAAATATTATAAGCAATTAATGTTGTTTAATATATGTTTACTTTTTCCAAAAGAATAATGACATAACAATAAAAATATCAATGAAAATTATAAAATAAAAAACAAATAAAGATGAACAAAGACTAAATGTTGGTAGAGAAATTGAAATTGTTAAGAGTTTAACAACATTTAACATATGCACAACAATGATTATTAAATATTTGTTTACTTGTTTTTTAGAAAAATGAAGATATAGAAGTAAAGAGTATTAATGAAGATAACACATTGACGTATAAATAAACATGAACAAATATAACAAAATAGTAAAATTTAAAAGTGTAAAGACCTTAATTACATAAGAAAAATGAAGGAAATATGTTAATAATGAGGCTTAAATTATTCATATTTTAGCCATAGAAGAAGGAATGACATTTTGTCCTAGACATTAAAAAATATACTAAGGATACTAGAAGAATAAGTAAAAATAAAAATAAAAATTTAAAAGGTAAATAAGTTCATTTAGTGAAGTTTCAAGTCATAAGTTTAAACTTTGAGTTAATTTATTTTTTATCTTTAATTATTTTAGAAATTAATTTTTAGTCCTTGAAAAAGATTTTACCAACTTTTAATACTTCATTTATTTTACATAAACAATTTTAGTCTTTGATGTTAAATTATAATTGTTAAGTATCAATGAGTTCAACGAAAATTCACATCAATACAATACATAACAACCATGTGACAATCATGTATCATAGATGCCACACAATAACCTTAACTAGTGTTTTGTGTGATCACATAGAAGTGTCATGTGGCATCACATAAAGGTGTAAGATAACAGAGTTATAGGTATGTCACATGACACATTCATATAGTGTTATGTGACTAGTGTCTTTTTTATTAATTTAGGTCCATAAAAAATGTTCATCTTAACTTTAGTCTTTATTAAATTCACATTTTTATTTTAATATCTATAAAGTTGTCACTTTTCAATTCTAGTCCTTAAATTATTCTTCATTCGCTTTCATCTCGCCAATATATCCACACATTATTATCCAAACCATTATTAAGGAATAATAACAATTGAGAATGTTAAACCATGTAACCTAAACATCAATTAAACTCAAACTCATTTAATAACTTAAACATGTTTAACTTGTAATTCTCTTAAATGGGAAGCCCATTTGGCTTAAAAATTTAGAATTTAACACTATTTTTACTAGAAATAATCATCAATATATTTTGATTAGGTTTAGGCCCAAATATTCAAAAATGTGACCCATTAAATATATTTATTTTAGGTTTTTTTTTACCTAGTAGGCTTTAAGTTTAGGTGGATTACAAGTTAAGTGGGTTCAAGGTATTACAAGTTAAGTGGCTTCAAGGTATTTCAAGTAAGTTAGGTTAATGTTTAGACCATGTGGTTCCACTTCGAACTTTGTTAATGGTATAATTTTACCTTTTGTTGTGGCATGTTGACATAAATGCCAAAAAGTAAAAAGTTAGAAATAAGATTTGCCAAAAAGGTTTGAGGTAAAATTCAAAAAACAAAAATAAAGTTGAGGATAAAAAGTGAAATTATGTCATTATGTTACATCATACATTCGTCAATCAATTAAGAATATGCTCAATGCTAGGATTAGAACCTAATATCATAAACATAGTATGCCTTCACTTAACCATTGGGGCAAACTAGTTTTGTATGTGATATTAAGATTTTAATTTTGTTTTATTTATTTTCAAAGGAGGCGAATCCAAAACTAAACTTGTATTAAACTTTTTTGGAATTCAAAATAGAGAAGATTATGATTGATTGATATTTTTTTGTGAGTTTTAGCTATACTAGGGTTCTTCCTTACATCTTTTAATCTTATCAAGAATTCTCACGTTCTTGTGGGCTCCTCCTTAAGCTTATCAAACAATCTTTTTTGTGGTACCTTGCCTTTCAGGTTTCTTTGTTTTTATTTTAAAAAGTCTCAATTTCAATTGATTCCTAAACCCTAACCATTAAATTTCCAATTTCTTGTTTCAATTCTTCTTTAGAATCTTATCAATTAGGATTACCAATGAACTAGTTGATGGATTAAAGGCGTTGCCACTAACATAACTAATGAACCCCATCTCCAATTGTCAATAATTGAGAACAACTTTTAATATCAGCCCTTTAACCATAAAGAAGAAGAACAACAACAACAAGATTAATCTACTATTACATAATCCATTTCAAATTTGAAACAATACAAGTGCAAATGTTACTTGACAGTGCAATAAGGGGATGAAGAAAATGGGCAAAGACGACCAAGCTTGAATTGAACAAAGGAGTAATGTAATGTTGTTGGAAACAATAAGAAAGTAAGGAAAACCACATTTTGTCATAAAAAAAGGAAAGGAAAAGAAGACAATATAGCATAATAAATGAAGGTTTTAAGAGTAATGATAGAACAAGTTACCTTTTGATAGTTACATGCAAAATTCAATGAACAATGATATGTTAAATAACCATTACATTTTGAGAAATGAAAAGTCAAGAGGTAGCAACCATGCCAAATAAATCTCCACAATTTTTGTAATGGTAAAAAAAATTAAAGTACATTTTAAAGTAAAAGTCCAACAAATTAAGCTTAAGGATCACTAGCCCATAGGGCCACAAAGAAAATTATGCTAAAGATGCCCAAGAAAGCAACAATAACAAGCTTAGCTTAAATGGAATAAATGAGCAACATAAACATAATCCAATAAAAGTCAACATCAACCAACAAGAAAACTTAGACACATGGCAAAAATGACATCCCTACAAGTAGTGTCTATTAAGTAGGGAACAATGATGTTATGTCGACAACCACTAACCAAACAAATTTCTATTGTCTCACAACATCATTTTGATCCCACAAATCAATATTCAAATACAAACATCATACATACACATCATGTTGACACCCTACTATTCTAGACCTAGCTTAATCTATATCTAATATTGAATATGCATCATATCGACCCCTATGTCATTACAAGCCATCAACTTGAAAGGCTACCTACTATTATAAACTTATCTTGACTTAGAACAAAAATTAGATATGCATCAAGTTGACACCCTACACCATCATAAGCCACCAACTTAGGGGGCTATTATTTAGACCTATCTCAACTTAAACCTGAAATTAAATAAGCATAAAAAACGTCAACAACTTATGCTACCATAAGTTATCGATTTTAAGGGTTATTGTTCCAAATTTAGCCTATTGTAGATCCAATAAGGTCCAATCAACTACTTAGGCACAACTAAATAATGTGATAGGCAAAAGATGGAGTAATAAACACGAAGATAACAACCTTAGCAAGGGATAATTGAAAAACTTCAAGTATAATGCCAAAGATAATAATTCTATCATAAAAAAAATACTTATTTAATCTTAATATATCTTATAAAAAGAAGGCTTATAACAACAATATAACTCTACATTCTAAATATATCTTCTATCTAATTAGAATATGGCTAAACTATTTAGCTTAACCAATCTTAGTAGGAACCAATCTAATAACCAGTTCATTAACTATACAAGGTTGGACCATTTCAAAACCTCTAAATTAGTTAAAATTCAGTAAAAATTGGTGTCTCAATGTTTTTTAAATTTGTTATTTTATTTTTTATTTTTAAGTTTAATATAAAATATTTTAAGATTAACTGTCTTTAGTTTTATAAAAATAAATAAATTTAAATTTGGCAAATAAATTAAAACTCAAAGTCTCAACGTCTCAAAAAAAAAAAAATCTCCTTGAACGTATTATAAATAATAATTTAGGACATTTATAAAACTAAGTAAATCGCTTTTGCCCATAAATAAAAGTCGTTGTTAGTTGCAATTGTAAGAACCACAAAAATGTTTTCTCGCAATGGATAAATGCTACATGAATATTTTCTTGTGAGAAATTTTATTCTTATATCTTCTTTTACAGTTGTTTGATAATTAGGAAAGTTATAGGAAAAGAGGAGAAAAACATGTAGAATAAAGTGAGTAATATAGTTGAGGAGGAAAAAATATATTATAAAAAAACATGGTAAAAATGTAAAAAAAAACTAAAACAATTTTATTATTATAATTCTTATAAGAATATGAGATGTTCGTTATCAGATATAGAAAAGGTAACAAGGACTTTGGAAAATGTTTATTGTACATCAAAAGTGAGATGATTTTTTCGTCTATCTACTCTTGGAGAGTATGCACATATATAAAAAGAAGAAAAAATAAATAAGATGTAAAAATAAGTATACATAATATCAAATACGATATCAATTGTTTAATGTTTAAATAATAAAAATGCAATGATTTTGGACTCCAGTCTTCATAGGCACCATAATTTTACGATAGTAAAAAAATATTAAAAAATTAATGACCAATACATTTAACTATATGTCACTTGTATATCTCCTTATTTAAATATATACAGAATATATGAAATGCAAAACAATCTGTGTATCATAAAATAACTAGTGAATAGTTATTGTATCAACTGAAAAATATAAAAAGAAAATTATAAATATTTAATATGCCAAGGGTTAAAAAGTATTTAATATTTTCACTTAATTAATTAAAAATATTAACTAATTTAAAATCATTGAAAACATAGATATTCAGATAGTAGTCATGATTGCAATAACTTTCTCTAAAAAGTAATAACAAATGGCATATCTTAGAATGGAATAGATGGTTACTGAAATATTCAGATGAATTGACTTAGCTACAATATTAGCATGGGAGAATTCCATTGGTAGACTCTCACTAACTCCTTTAGCCATGGATTTGTAAGGAAAATTTCTATTGCAATTCCTTTTGTTGCGGATTTGGTATGGAAAACTTTCATCGCTAATATGTGTTAAATTTAGTGACAGAAATCTAGTAGTTAATTCAAAGCTTAATATTCAATTAAATTGAGAAGTACTATCAATACATTTTTTTACATTTCTTTAACACTTTTATTTGTTAAAATTTATGTAATTTCTACTCATTTAAGAATTAAATACATATATTAAATATGATATACATGACATGACTTTCACTTAATAAAAATATTAAGTTAGACTAACCCGCTTTTTTTATTGGATGAAATTTACATAATGTGACTCACATATTTAATATTTAATAGGACACATGTGAATTTCATTTAATTAAAAATATGTTAAAAAATATATTATTAATATTTTTTCACTAAATTTGTAGACTATATTGTTATTTGTAATATTATAGATAACTCATTGATGAAGTGGAATGAATTTTTAGATTTTTTCATCTGTATATTTAACAATGATTTTATCATAATTTTAATGATTATTAAACCATATCTCATAGTTATAAAGACATGAATATAATTAAAATGTCATAATAATATAAAAATTTTGATATTATTATTTAATCATAAAATATGTACTAATGATATATAAGTCAATTGTAAAGATGTTTTAATTTAATCAATAATTTTAATATTAACTTCTTAATATAAAATTGTGTTAAATACAGATAACTTTATTATTTATAATAATTTTATCTGCATAGAACAATATTGTCTCTAATTTTGTGAAGAATATGTGTGGTATAAAAAAGAAAATCATAAATTGTATGCATGATAAGATTTTTAAATTTTATAATAATTAACTTAAACTAAGATAATACTAAAATTAATCTCTAATTTAATTAAAAGTATAAATATTTTTATACTTACAATTGTTACACTACTATCATGTCATTCATCACATACATACTATATATCCTTCGTAATTTTTTCTACATTAAGAAAAAAAAAATATCCTTATATGTTTTGCAATACTTGGAAGCGACTCCTCAACGTAATATGGACGGTCTTAAATAATTTTATTCGAGTCAACTATATATTTAGTTATTGAAATTATAGTGTTTAATTATATTGGTCTCTAAATTAATAAAATAATAAAAAAGTCCTAAAAATTATTAATTATTAATTAATTTAGTTTTTGAATATAAAAATTAATTAAATTAGTCTTTAAAATTAAAAATAATATTTAAAATTAATAATAGTTAATCAATTTAATTCTTCCATCCTTAATTGATTTCATCTATTCAATACCATTAAAAATACCTAATGTACAAGTTAAGCATATGAATTGCAACCAACCAAACACATTTGATTGTTACATCACATGAATAAAAATACCAAAATGTCAATAGAATAATTATCAATTTTTTCCTTTCCTATGTCTTTATTCAATCTCCACCATTAAATTGTATTAGTCTTGTGATCTATTCATTGAAAAATATCACCACAATAACCTTTAAAGTCAAGTCATGTAAAACATATATAATCAGACAAAGGGGTTTTGATAAAAAAAAAATAATGATGATCAAATTGAGAGACTTTTTTTAATATAATTAAAAAGACTAAATTTATTTGTTTAATTATATATGTTTCATACAACTTTGACTTCAAGGATTATTGGGATGGTATTTTCTAAATAAATAGAATAGAAGACAAACAAAAAAGCTAATAAACAAAGAAAGAACAAAAATATTAGAGGGAAAAAATTGATCATTCTTTCATAAAATTTTTAGTCATTTTTATTTTTTTGACATAATAAGAGAATGTGTATCTACTCAATTACCAATTATGCACTTAATGTGTCAATTCAACCTTTTTTAACCACATTAGATGAAGTTGTTAATTACAATAAGACTATATTTTGTTATATTTAATTTTAAGAACAATTTTGATTAATCATTACAATTTTATGGATTAAATTTATTAATAATTTATAGTTTCACAAACTATTTTTTATTTTATTAATTTTAGAAACTAAATTTATATACTAATATAATTTTATGAATTAAATTGATAACTCATTTTATATTAAATATTGAAATAAAAATTTTAAAAATAACATTGAAGTACTGATCTTGAATATTTTTATTTTTAATTACCTAATTTTATATATTTTTATCCATCTATATAAATTAATTATCATGTCACACACTTGGAAATCAATATGCAAATAAATTCATGTCACACAATTATTATATTTTTATTCTTATTATTAGAATTTAGGATGAGGATTTTACTTTTATCAATTTGAAAAAAACTTAAATATCACCTTGATCTTAAAAAATATTATCTTTTTTATTTTGGTCCTTAAATTTTTTATTTATTTTAATTTTTATTGTCAAATAAAAATAATAGATGATATTATAATAGAGACTTTAACATTTCAATGACTTATTATATCTCATATAATTTTTTAATAAACTATGTTTTTAAATTTTTATCTATTCAAAATAGTTAATAATGTTAAACTAATTAATAAGATTTTTCAAAATACAATTTAATAAAAAAATTGTATATAATTATCTTATTAAAATTTTTTATAACATAATAAATTATTAGACTGTTAAAATCAATATTATGTCGTCATTTTAAAGATAATGAGAATAAAATTAAAATATTATTTGATATTAAAAAATAAAACAAAAAAATCTTTAAAAAAGTAAACTTAGTTTTTAAAAAAAAATCAAAACCAAACAAACACTATTTTTTAAATATCAATTTCATATTTAATCCTTTCAAAAATAATGAAAACTAAATTAGGTCATGGTACGTACATGACTAAAAAACACACTTGCATTGAAATCATATGAAGTCAACAGAGTACGAATTGAAAAGTATTTGTAAGTTTCAACTTTTGTCGTATCAATGTTTTAAAAATTGCTGTGGTATAAAAGACTGCAGCAGTACCATACTAGATAACGACCTTGCAAAGAGTAAAATAGTAAGTAGCAAACCAAACCAAATCCACTCCTTACCTTTTCTCCATTAATTGGGGTGACAGAACTTGAATCCAACTAGAAGCATTCATTTCATTCAAATTACCAAAGGGAAAAAGCACTAACAGCATTACAATTGCCAATATGTCCAAGATCATCTGGTCAAGCTTTCTGACCAAGACCTTGTAATTAATCAGTCACTCAAAATTCAAAAATGTCTCACGCAGCATTTATTCAATTGCTAATATCCCCTCTTCTTATTAGCTCCCACATACAAACAAAAAAAGTGACACTAAGGTACTTAAAGATTAAAAATTAATAAAAAGAAAACAATTATAAAATCATAAATGATCATATATAAAAAAAAATTATTATCGTTTACAATAATTACCTTAAAATTATAGAAATAGATGATTTATAATTAATTGATAAAATAAAAAATAGACTCAAAGTGTATAGGGATTAAACTCAAATAAACAAGTATAGATGGTCGGTCGGTCAATTGACAACCCTGCAATTCCTTCTGATCTCACCACTAGTTCCAGTGAGAGGAGTGATATTGCTCATTTTAAGCATAGCATCAGCAAAGTCACTAAAAAAAGCGGCATTATTGGTACTATAGGTTATGACCAAAAGGTCTTGAGACCCACCATTGAAAAGAACTTGGTCTGATTGGAGAAGGCCACGGTTATGCAGAAGCTCTGAGTAGTAGTTGTTGTCAAAGCGATTGGGAGTGAGGGACTCAAGAGGAGACAAATTGGTGTCCCCACCAGAGGTAGGGCAAATGGACCTTCTTGATGTGGCAAAGTTAGGGTCAATGTTGGTCTCGTTGTATATACGATTTCTGAAAAACTGACATTGTGCTTGGCCTATGGTGTGGCCACCTGAGAGCACGGTCAGGTCACGTGCGCTTAGGCCTTTTGCTGCAAACATGGAAGTGAGTGTGGGAAGGTCAGAGAATGGAGAAGGGAGTTCGTTGTTTGCTGCACTTTGGCTTGCTGTTCTTGCATCTCTTCTTCCTAGACCTACCTCCCATGAAGGTCCTCCAAGCTGCCAATTTAATCAACTATGCTTTATTCACTCTTAACAAATTTTGTTTTTATTGGAATTCTTCAAGTGAAGCCATTTATGTTTCAGTATTTTTATTTTTAAAAAATTAAATTAGTAATAGAATTTATTATCATGTTTTTTTTTTTTAATTTCAAACAAAAGTTATCTAATGTTGTTTTAATTTAAAATCAATCCTCAACTTAAAATTAATTTTTCAATCCACATGTTTGTTGGTAACACATCAATTACCTTTTGACATGGATTGACAAAAGCAACTCACGGGTTGCTTCCGTGTCTTTTTCTCATTTTTTGACATGAAATTCAACAGGAGTATGGATAAAAAATGCAAAAACAAATATGCACTAGGACTTTTGTGTTTGGTAACATGTTTGGTAATTTGCACTTAATGTGATTTCCTAAAGCAATATATAGTTGTTTTTGTGTTGATTTCATCATGATTTTAGAATAAATGTAAATTTCTTATGTGTTATCCAACACCCACTGAATATATGTATATTTATCTAAAATCATATTAATTATTATAGTTTAAGAAAAATATAGGTTATAAAATAATTCATAAAACAAATTATATAATAAAAAGACAAAAAGAGATGAGAAAGAAAAATATAAGATATATTACATAATGCAATAGAAAAAATAAATGGACACCTAATATTACATTACACTTAAAATGAGATAATAGAAAAAATATTGTGATATGTGATATGTTGTATGAATTAATATATAAACAACGCAACTCATATTTTAATGTGATTTGGATGATTCAATGTAACACCAAACACAGAGTAAATGATGGTGAATTATTGAGTTAGGGAGTGGTGAATGAAAGCTAAAAATGGAAAACAACCCACGAGACAAAGGTTTGCGGGTACTTGTATTTTTCAGGTTTTTAAAAGGGAAGATAATGAGTGGTTTTTCTCGAGAATGAGACAAGGCTGACACCACACTTTGATTGCATGAACCATAGTTTTTTTTTTTTTTTTTTTTCTTTCTCTTGATTATTGTTTTGTGTGATGTAATTTTTTTGTGCAAGGCATGTTTATTGGGAGGATGGGGACCCACTAAATTACGAGAGTTGACATGGTGATCAATTACGTGTGATGAAAAAGTAAACCGAAAGTGGGGAACAAGGTTTGAAAATAAGCCCATGCCAAAATGAGATGTTAGGAAAAATACAAACATCAACTTAGCTTAGCTATGTATGAGCTGATAAAATAAATAAATAAATAAATAAACTTAGCTTAGCTATGTGCTTGTGAGAATGACTGAAGGTTGAAATCTAGTTGTGAGATTTCAAATCATTCTCAACAGCAGCAGGAAAAAACCTAAAAGAAATTATATTTTATACATTTATTCAATTACCTGTTTTCACATGTAATTGGTACTGACATTGAATGAAATGTTGGAGATTTTTTTGTGTATTTTAAAAATTTTAAGAAGGAACGACTCTTACTTACTTGAGAAATAATCAAATAATTTTATTTTATCTAAAAATAATTTTTGGAATAAATTTTGATCTTTATTGTTCCAACTGAACTTTTTTGTAGGATATTTTGACTTGATCTACAGTTTCTTTGATTAAATGTTTACCAGACACGTTTTTCGCTATTCTCTCCACTTCTTCATTCCCTTCCTCCTTTTTCTACTTCATCCTCTGCTTCCTCTTCCAGATTAGGATAAAAAAAATTATAATTTCTATAATTCTGACCCCTAACTTTATTTTAATTTAGAAGAATCCCTTACATCATGAGAGATTTTTACATTATTAAAATTCATCTTGTGTAAATAATCTTAAGGACAGTATCATTTGACTAGTTTCAAGTTATTTTCCTTTTATTTTCTTCTAGATTTTTGTAACATACATGTAAAACACATAATACATTCTTAATTAAAATAAGATGTTTATTTGAAAAATCATGTACAAATATTAAAGTGATAAAACGTCTAAATTCATTTAGAATTTTGGCCTATGTCCTTTATAAACTGATCTCAACTTTTCCTAGTCAAGGAAATTTGACCCATTTTTATATCTCTTCAAATCCCATACGTACATATAATTTTGGTCCCTTTTAATTTTTTTTATATGCAATTTTATTCTTTTTATTTTTTTTAATGATTTTGATTTTTTTTATTTTAAAAAAATATATAATTTTGATTTAATTTTCAATTTTTTCATATACTTTACTATTTTAATTTTAATTTAATTAAAAATTTAAAATTTAAAATACTCAGTTAAAGTACCTAAAAAATAATTTAATTAATTA
>JAMLFT010002813.1:0-23969 GCA_026544285.1 Pachyrhizus erosus | reverse complement strand
TAATCAAAATAGAAAACTTTAAAAAATTCAATTTTTTCTTTATTTTTATTTCAAAATAATAATTAATCAACTGAGTCATTAAATCATAATTCTTTTATATATAATATTTTGTCACTTCTTTATTATTTATACGACCAATAACCTTATCTTGATTATAACCACATGTTAACACGTCACATGTTGTTGACCTAGAGTTTCTTCGCAATTAATGAATTCATTCAAATGATAAGAACAAAATTATATATATATAAACGAAAATATTAACAAATATTTTATAAGAATCAACAGTAAAATAGATATATTATAAAAATAAAAGTATTCGAGTCTAAAAATCAAATAATAACCATTTGCATGAGTTTGTATCTGTCCACAAAGTCTTTTATAATATTTTTTTAAAATAGAAGTTAAACATTAAAAAAAACGATTCAAACTGATTATTTTAACATTAATTTTTATTCAATATCATTTGATCTTGCTTACTTTTTTTTTTTTACTTTACTAATTTTATGAATTGTTCAAACAAATGATTTGTGATCCAATCGACTAATGATAAGCTCAACCTAACTTCAGAAACAATAATTGAGATAAATATAAAATGTATAATTGGATGGAGAAAAAATAGAAATGAGACAACAATAATGAAAATACTCATTTATTTTTAATCAATTTGAAGAAAATATTTAATGATATATTTATTTATTGTTGAAATTTATGTATAAAATTAAAAGAATACTATTTCTCTTCTAAAATTATCGATGTTTAAAATAAATATATACAAATAAAATAACATGTAATAATTGCAAGATATTAATGCATATAATTCAAAATATTTTTATTTAATATAACACAAATGTAATTTGTTATTTATTGAAGTATTTTTTTAAACAAGTTATAAATACATATTTAGATTAAAATTTACACTGTGGATCGTCATTTTCTCTTCACATTCATACGAAGTAATAAGAAGTAGCTTCTACACGAGGCTTGTGGATGTAATCTTTGTAATGGATGTGATGTACAAACACTAATCATAACAGTTCTAAACACAGTATAGTATTTCCCGTGAAAAATCAAATCAAATTATTTTAATTAGGAATATATATTGAAAAATATAATATAACTTAAAATTTATAAAGCATCAATAACTTCAAATTAAAACGGATGTAATATAAAAATTATTGATTAAAATACATTGCTTTACTTATTTTGACTCAAATTAATCACCTCTTGCATTTATTAAGAGTTTTATTTTAAAAATCATATATGTGTGAACTCCTAATTATGGTGATTATATTAAAAGTAAATTATAATAATATTTTTTGAAGTTTTATTAAATTACATAAATATTCTTTGTATCTGTATTTATTTTAATAATATTATTTATGAAAATATTAGCATAATATATAAAAAATAGTAATATATTATTTTTTTAGAGATTGATATAAGAATAATAGAAGTGGTTTTAAGTGTAATTCATGTATGTAAGACATAAAATATTGCTATAATTTATTTTTATAATAATTTGCGGAGAACATTAAAGAAAAGACAAAATAAGAGAGGGTCAAATACAACTTTTGTGTTGAGAATTTATAGATGTGTAAGTATTAAAGGAAAATATTTTTTAAAAACTAAAAATGTCAATTCATAAATTTTAATAAATTAAATTAAAGTATGCTTTAAATTAATATTTTTTAAAATTAAATGAAAAATAAATATAATATCACCTAATCATTTATAGATAAGCTACTTGCAAAATATCGTTTCTCCAAACGGATAACACAATCAGTTAGGTTCGGTTCTGCCAAATAATTCATCGGTTGATTTAACATTTTTCTATTTTAAGAAAATTCCACTTCATACGATTCCATTTGTTTCTCTATTTTAGAAGACCAAATAATAAAATAAAGTTTATTGATAAACTAGGGTAAATTGAGGCCACAGAAAAAAAGGGAAACGGCTTCTACAGCTTGGAACTTGGAAGGTCTTCTTGGCCTACCACATATGCTAGTTATTAAAGGACTAAGCTTGTAGCAGCAACGCATAAGACCCTCTTGTTTTTTTTTTTTTTTACCTCAGATTAGTAACTTAGCAAGGCATTTATTTTTAAATTCACTTTCACTCAAAGTAAAAACTTGTTTGTGTAATAATTTGACCTTAGGAATCTTTTATTTTATTTCTTACAACATGTAAGAAATAAAGTTACACTTATGCCTTATACCTTAATTTTAGATTTCCCATTTATAAAAATAGCACTTGACTAGTTATTAAAAAAAAAAAAACAGGACTTGATCCTTTTTAGTTATGAATAATATAATCCCACCATCGACACTGGACAAATAAATCAATTATCAATCAAATCGTTCTATTTTGTTAACGTTTAACTGTTGGAAAGAGACAAATAACAATGTAATGATAGTTTACAGAGGCAAAACAGAGGAAAGGGAGGTGGTGAGCCAACTCATATACCTAAAACTAATTAGCTACACCTACACTAGACAATTTAGATTAGACATCATGCTGCAGAATTGTACAAGGAGAAAGGAAAAATGTCTTAAATTAAAAAAAAAAAACTTTATAGTGATGATTATATGAGAACTTTACACAGGAAGGTGAAACATGGCATTTTATGAGCATAAGCAAGTCTGCACTTCCTTAAAATGTGTAAAGCACCTGAACGGCTCAACCTTTCAAACTTCATGATTACTACCCTATTGGTAAAATGTCAACACTTGACGCCTCTGTTATTTTTATTTTTGTACAAACTACTTTTTATCACACACCATTTTCATTTTTTATTACCTCTTCTGTACGAGGGATACTAGCATGAAGTCGGTATTTTAGTGGTACACTCGCGTGCCACTAAAATCTACCGTCAGATTTAATAATTAAATAATAAGCGGTTAACATTGATTGATTTTGCAGTTTAGTCCTTGTTTAAAATATATTATTTAGGTTTATTTCGAAAATACAAAAAAAAAATAAAAAATGATGTGTTTAGAACTTAGAAGTAAAAAAATAAAAATACAAAGCCACGAAAATGGAGGCTGTGTGCAGCTTTAAAATTTAACTAACAGCTTAGGGAAGACGAAAGGATTTAGGTTTGTTAATTTTTGAGGAATGATGCTGACTTTGTGATTTTGGGAATCTTAGTTTCTTTCTTGTTCTTTTTAATTTTTGAGAACTTTACTGCTCCATCTACGTTAATGTTTTTTTTTTTTTCGTATTGTGAAGTGTGAACATATGGATGTTAGCTTTGCTCTTTTGCACTTAATTATTGGTTAAATAAAAAAACAATATCTGTTTGTATAATAAATTTAAATTCCCACAAATAAAAATAATATAATCTTACAATACGCTTTTTAAAAAAAATAATAATAATCATGTGTTTCTTTTGGTCGTTTTGTACTAAGTCTACATAATTTGATGAAACATGATAGAATTGACCAAAAACCTCGTAGTCAAATTCTTGTTAAGTTGAGGAGCCTTCTATGGTTCACTAAAAAGCCTACTAAGTTATTTTGAGGTGTATATTCAATGGTATTATTTATGCTTGACGCAAAGGATCTTTATTTGTCAAGAACTCCAAATATTTCACATTGGAAGCACTCACACTCAAGGAATTATCTCATGACCATGCTCAAGTGTCTTAGTGTTGACTCCAAAAAATTCAAATCACTGAAGATGATAATCTTGTCATCGTTCTTGCCAACTTATGGCAAGAATCATTAGCGTAATTTTTAATTATTTTAATTAATTAAACTATTTGGTTTTATTAATTATTTTTCAGCTATTTCGTCCTAATCCATGATTGCGACAATTTGGTCCCATTTCAGGAATAATATTTGTCTTGGACTGAAATTCCTGAAGGAACATTTGATACACGAGAAAATTTTTCATACTTAATAATCATTATTCTTAAAAATTATTTAAATTTATTTAGTTGGTAAAAAATATTTTTATAAATATTTACATGAGTTTTTTTAAGAATTAAAGAGTCAGAAATATTTTTATCAAAATATTTAATTATTTATTATGTTAAATGATGTAATCATAGCAACGTAATGTTTTTATTACAATTTTTTTAATTTGAAAAAATTAGAACCTCCCCTCCCCTTCCACTGAGAAGAATTTTTTTTTGGAAATTTAACTAAACTACATCCTGAAAAATACTGTTTTATGTGAATGTTATGTTTTTAAAAGTAAACCAAACATAAAAAACAAAGTTTTCTAATTTCAAATTCTCAAGAGTTTTTTTTAAAAAAATCTTGTGTCAAACATTCCTTAAGGATGCACTTAAAAGTGAATTAAGACCTTTATGGTAAACTTGATATGTTTAAATGCATTATTATTTTTATTTCTAAATATAAAACTTTTTTTTAACTAATTAGTATGCTTTAAGAATGTTGATTAATTTAGTTAATAATGTTAAAATTGTTCAGAAATTGTATTATTTTTTAAAAATTATTGAGACATGTAATTTCATTTTTTTATTTAAATTTTTTTTTATTTAATTAATTAATGTATGTTAAATATTTTTTTAATTTTTGTAAGAGAGATGATGAATATATTATATTAATTTATAACATTTAGTGTAGAGTAATTAAAGATATTTTGACAAAAAAAAAATAATATAAAAAATTTAATTTTTTTTATAAAAAGAGACAAACTAATTTTTAAACAAAAGACTTTATATTTAAGGAGAGATAGAGTATTTACTTTTTTCTTAGCTTTATTTTATATATTGCATGTAGTGACATTTTTAATTTAATTTAGGTTAAATTGTAATTTTTTTAATATGTAATTTTAGTTTTCCTATTTTTTTATTTTAATTCCTAAATTTTATAAATTCTGCTATTTTAGTTCACTTCTCAATTTAACATGATTTTTTTTTTTTACATTTTACCTAATTAGATTATTTATTGACGGTACTTAAAATGAGCATTTAAGTTTGAGGTTCAATTGGAAAAAAAATGTAAAATTGATTATTAAACCAAATTTATATATTTTCTAAAATATAAAAACTAAAATTATAAAAAAATAGAGAAACCAAAATCAGAAATCAAGAATTAAGAGAGAATCAAAATTGTAAGTTAGCATTTAATTTTTTACTTAGTATTATGTCACATTGTTTGAAAGATCTTCAACCACAAGGGGTCAACACACCTTCCAATATGCTAACCACAAATTGAAAGGAACAACACCTTAATTGGATAGCTAGACCCACATAGAAAGATCTTTGTTGATATTATTTGACACATACTTTTGATAAGGTGTCACAAATGCATAGAGAAATTAGGCATAAAAAAAAGTAATTTTTTTAATATTTTAAAACTTAAACCCATAATTAACTCAATAAAAATTTTATGTCATTAGTCAAACTGACATGTCAATAGTTAAACTATATAAACTTGTATAATAATACTATAGATAATTATATGTAATATATATATATATATATATTGTCATTTATATATTAATCAATTAACTAGGCTTAGTGGTAAAATTTGTTCATGTTTTATGTAGAATGTTGAGTTTGATTATTATTAAGTGATTTTTGTGTGCAACAAACTTTTAAGCATTTCATTAATAAAAGGATCACAAACTAAGTCTAATCCTGTGACTCATCAATTTATCATCAAATTGGTGACATGCTTGATCTAGCAAGATGCTCAAACTTGTAAGACGGCCAATTCCCAATTTTAGCCTATTTTTTAAATTAAGTTTTTCATACAGGAGTGGTTTCATAAATGTTGTCGAGCATGCAACTTTTATGTATACCAAGTTCTATTAAACGTTATTTAATTTGTAAATTATCAAATATTTTTTTATCAAACTAACTTTATGTTACAAGAAAGACTGGTCAATAAAAAAAAAATATCTTTGAAATATTCTAAACTAGTAACATGAATAAAGGGTTTGAAGAGTTTATAGATGAAACCTCTCGCCATTATTTAACTTTACTATATGTCATCTCGTTAATGTTAGTTAACAGTACGTCGATAAATTTTAAGGTGAGGTTATTTTGGTCTCAAACAAACATATATATGTGACAGAGACCCGTTGAAATTCTTAGCAACAAAAACAAAAATGCTTGAAGACATAAGCAAATGTGATGGATGAAAAGGTTAAATGACATATATGTGATATTAGTAACTTTAATGCTAGTTATTATCCTAGAGTCTCTCACTTATTCCCAGAATCTTAGCTTCCTTTTAACTTTTTTTAATGTATAAACTACATGTATCATCTATAAAAGACAAATCTACTTAAATTTGATAGGCTACAACAAAATTCACTTTCAGAATATTTAATCAAATTACATATTTAAAACTTAAATTTAAAATAACTAATTGAACTAAAATAATCTTAATATAATTTTACCCACCAGTAATAACTTCCTCCAACTCTAAATATTAATTAGATTAATCTTTAGAAATTGTTAGAATTTGGAGTTGCAAGAGCAAGTAACAATCATAACCAACATCTTTTCATAAAGGCAACAACTGTGACCACTTTGACGAAGACTATCTCAAAGAATTAGGTCTTTAATTAAATTATTATTTTATTAAGAAATTATATTTTTAAATATTATAATAATTATTATTTACATATATTGTAGTTTTTTTTATCTGTATTATTATTTATATTTTTTATTTATTAAAATGTAATTAATTTTAATATATTATTATTAATATTATTTAAATTAACAATAATTTAAAATTTAAATTATTAATTTAAAAATTATAAAAAAATTAATCATTACTGAGTACTGACAATGCAGTTGTCAACAATAACTAAGTCATCCATAATCGATAAATTGCATCGGTAATTACTGATAACCAAGTCAATGATAATGTCAGATGCTAGCTTCATTTTAGTCACCAGAAAAAAAAAATATCTACCGTGCTTACTTTTAACGGCTACGTGATCGTTAATATGCCACTGAAAATTATACAGTAGCAATGATTTTTTGCAATTATTGACAGTTTTTACTTGTTTGTAGTTATGAACTTATAGTAATTATGAGTTTGGTTATCGATTACAGTAAGAGTATTGATTAAAAAAAATTAACAAGTACTGTAAAAAATTTCATTTAAAATAATCGTAAAAGTGATCTAGAACCCGAATTCAATGGTGGTAATTTAGTTAAAAAATAGATTGTTATTATCAATATTTTTACGATGATGAAAATAAACATATAAATATTAAAATTAAGTGCAGTAATATGAGAAAAAAATAAAATTTATAATTAAATAAAACATAAAAATATTTAATGAACCAAAAGAATAAAAATTTAAGAAAAAAACTAATCAATAAAAAAATGACTATAACTAAAAAAATTAGAAGTTGTGAGTTCTAATTATTATAAAAATAAAAAAGACAAACAAAAATAACAATAACGGATATAGAACTTAATAAACTACGAACAGTTTTGGTAATATCAACGACTTTTCACCGCCAATAATTACCTACATTCTCGTAATAATATTGAATATTATCATATATTCTTATAAGAAAAATGATCAAGAATTTTATAAATATTTATTTATTAAATTTACTATAAAAGTATATTAATAATACTGAATACAAGATTTTTAATATATATTTTTACTTTTATAATATGATATTATTATAAACCAATTGGGCATCTACATCGCAGGTCGAATGGGAAGGATTTTGCTCCTCTTCATATCAGGTCGAATCACAAGTTTTGTTCAGTCACTCCAAATATCATCAATGGAGTTTCAAATAAATGCTTGAAGACCTTGACCTCACTTACAATCAATAATTACTCTTCGTTTTGGCAGCTAATATTTACTGTTTTTCTTTGGTAGACAATTTGATCTTTATGTATCAGGTGAGGGGGATATGAGTGTGGTTAGGTCATAGGTGTCATTAAGACATGCCCCAATAGGCAAATGTCGACAATAACGTGTCTAAAACAACTTTGTGCCATAAGGAGTTCTAACGAGACTAGTTGATAATTATCCCCATGAATGTCCAAACCCAATAGCGTTGATGTAAAAGAAGAGTTCCAAGTTTCAAACATACGGACCAACACAAAAAGTTTTATTTAATATGAAAAAAAGAAGAAGAAAAGATGTTAATAACGTTGGTGGTGGGTCAATTAATAGAGTGTTTAGGGTGGGCATGTTCTTGGGATCGATGAGGAATTAAAAAAGACAAAAAATTATATACCCAACCAATGGCGTTATTGTATTGTATTGTATTCAATTCAATGACTAGAGCCCAAAATAATAATTATTGTTATGATAATTAATGAGGTACAGAGATGGAATGACGAATTCACCCTTCCATGGAGAAGGACTGGTCTATGTCCTGAACATCACAATTTCCCACACCATTAATATGAATCGCCAACGAAATGGAGCCCACTACGGACGAACCAGATTATAGGTATCAAAGTTGGCTCAGCTACTTAATGAGGAATCAGAGTACATATATACAGCTTATTGAAACTCGTCAGTAATTCATGCACATTTCAACCAACCAATAAATTTGAATAAAAAAAGGGGAATGAATAATAGCTTCAAGGGGGGGGATTTTTGCTTTAGGGGAAAAGGGAAAACTGACGAAGATTAAGGCGAAAGGGATGAATCAGAGTAACCATGAATGAAGCTCTGTGCGTGCAAAGGCAGAGATGGAGACGCTTCTCGACCTCACACTGTTGCATGGGTCGGTGACCATAACGTGGGAATGAGACAGTGATGTACAATTCCAAGGAGGGCGTTGACTTGTTACTGTAGTTAGCAACCTCCACTTGCCAGTAACCCATGTTAATCCCAAGACACCCATTTTCACTTTACCCGGATAATAATATTCCCAACTATAGGAAAACCTTGTGTCTTTTTAGGATTTAACGTGCTTTTGATATTATTATATACACCCTTTGAGACTCGATAGAGATAGAGATAGAGATAGAAAGAGAGAGAGGGTGTTCAATTTGGAAGCAACAGCTAAGGCTTTTTCCATTGAGGTGCTCTTTTTCGGCTCCCGAAACAGAAAATTAGAAAATACACTTAGGTCAAGACATAGATAAATAGATGGTGGGGAATGGAAATAGAAATAATGAAAAGAGGAACATGAAAAGGGTCTCTGAATCTAATCCATTTCTTCTACTCCTTTCCCCTTTCTGATCAACTTTCATTCGCAAAAGCGTTTGCTTTGTCCTCTAAAACTACCATCCATCACCCAAATTCCGAAAGAGATATTGACAAGTGTGTGAGAATGGTTACTGGGTGGAGAAGAGCCTTCTGCACATCCATCCCCAAAGACAGACAAGCCAAAGTGTTAACAGAGAAACAACAGCATTGCGAGAACAATACCACCACCACCACCACCACCACCAATCACAGTCCCAAAATCAGTTCCAAGTTTGGATTTTTCTCGAACCCATCAACACCCCGGTGTGAGTCTCAGCCTTCATCAACCCCAAGTCTCCGGTGTCGAACTACATGCTCAGTCCCAAACAGCCCAAAACTGCAATGCAAAACAAAAATTCCAAGGCTGTTCCATAACTCCAAAGTAAGTACGCAATAAAACACCTACGCCTATCCAAAATAAGCAAGCAATAAAACACCTTTTATCGTTGGTTCTACGTTTCGGACGTGATTTTAAGAAACTAATTATTATAAACGTGATTCCTTACATCTTAACTAGTTTCCTAAATCCACCAAATAATTAATCACTGTCTGATGGCTGAATTTTATTTTTTTCATTTTTGTGCAGAGTCGATGTGGAATTTGTATGCAGAGCGTGAGGAGTGGTCAAGGAACTGCAATTTTCACAGCGGAATGCTCTCATACCTTCCACTTCCCTTGCATAGTGAAGAAGCATCCGATTGTCACGTGCCCCGTGTGCAACACTAGCTGGAAGGAACTTCCAGTGCTCTCCATCAACCACGACGACAAGAGCGACAAGCGAAACTTCAAGGTCTACAACGATGACGAACCTCTCATGTCTCCAACTTCACTCTCTCGTTTCAATCCTATTCCCGAGTCCGAAAACGAAGAAGAAGATAACATTAAAACCGAGTTCCAAGGCTTCAACGTCAATCCACTTCCCAATTTACCATCCTCGCAGGTGATCAGAAGAAACCTCGAGCTATCGTTGCTGCCGGAGGCGGCCATTGTGGCCGCCAACCGAAACTACGAGACATATGTTGTTGTTTTGAAGCTGAAGCCGCCGCACGCTCCGAAGCCGGCGCGCCGTGCTCCAATTGACCTCGTCGCCGTGCTTGACGTCGGCGGCGCCATGTCTGGCCACAAACTCCGCCTCATGAAAAATTCCATGCGACAAGTGATCTCATCGCTCCGCGCAACCGATCGTCTTTCTATTGTAGCATTCTCCGCCGGATCCAAGCGGCTGCTTCCGCTGCGGCGGATGACAGGCGGAGGCCAGCGGTCCGCGCGTCGGATCGTCGACGCGCTCGCCGCGATTGATCAATCCCGAGAAGGAAGTCCGGTGAAGAACGACGCCGTGAAAAAGGCAGCGAAGGTGCTGGAGGACCGCCGCGAGAAGAACGCCGTCGCGAGCATTATAGTCCTATCCGATATCCACGACTCACGCGCCGGAAACAATATTCACAAACCCTCGCTGGTTTCCACCACGCGTCTCGCTCACCTCGAAGTCCCGGTCCACGCGGTGCGGTTAGTAGACTCTCCTCACGCGCTCTCCGACGACGCGCTCGCGAAATTCGTGGGTGGTTTGTTGAACGTGGTGGCTCAGGACGTTAGGATTCAGTTAGAGGTGGTGTCGCGATCCCGCTCCGTGGAGATTGCTGGCGTGTATTCTGTAGCGGGTCGACCCGTTTCGCTCGGGTCGGATTGGATCCGAGTCGGCGATCTCTACGCCGAGGAGGAGAGAGAATTGCTCGTGGAACTGAAAGTGCCTGCCGCTTCAGCTGGGTCCCACCACGTTCTGACCGTACGATCCTCCTATCGGGACCCCCTCACTCGAGAGTCTTTGAATCCCGTTGAGCAGGCAATGCTCGTTCCTCGTCCCCACACCGTACGATCCTCGTGCACCAAGATCGAACGCTTGCGGAACCTCCACGTCACCGCACGAGCCGTAGCCGAATCGAGCCGGCTCTCTGAACATAACGATCTATCTGGAGCTCATCACTTACTCTCTTCGGCTCGAGCGCTTCTCTTGCAATCAAGTAAGCCGGATGAGGAGTTCCTGTGCTGGCTTGAAGCCGAGCAAGCCGACCTTAAGCGGCGCAGGCAGAGACATACGCAGAGAAACAGTCGGGCTGAAGAAAAGGTTGAGCCGCTTACACCAACTTCGGCTTGGCGAGCAGCTGAGAGGTTGGCTAAAGTGGCTATCATGAGGAAGTCTATGAACAGAGTGAGTGACTTGCATGGATTTGAGAATGCCAGATTTTAGTTGTAATTTTTATTTATATTTTTTAAAATATAATATTGTGCATAGATAAAAAGAATTATTAATAGAGAGAATTGGTTTTTTAGAAATTGGAAATGAGGGTGACCCAGGCAATGATAATAGGGACAAGCGGGTACCAGACGGCTAGACCCTTTCTGGGTAAGAAAGGAAGCGATAGTGATAGCAAAAGTGAACCCACATGAGTTGATTGGGCAGTGTGGCTGTTTCTTCTATTTTGTCTTTTAACTCCTTCCACTTATAATTTTCGAAAATCCCAAAATTCATGTATTCAAATAATCACATCCATCCAAAGAGTTTCCAGAGAGAGTATAAAAAATAAAATAGGTGCTTATTTGTTCTCAAAGACCACTAATAATAGACGCAGTTGGTGGGTCTAATCAACAAAATGCGATAAAAATTACTAGTACACTTAATTTGTTTGCATTAGCTGTTAGGACTTGGGTCTGTTAATAAGGTTAAAGAAGCACTAATTTGGGGCCTAGTACTTGTAACTGGTTACATATCGAGACAAAAGATAATGCCATGCAAGTGCTTCAGTTTTACTTAACTTGGCATTATTTGGCATTAATCTTTGATCCTGCTTTTTCGAATTTTAGTATGTAGGGGCTTTCTTTTCCTATTTCTATCCAAAGCCAATGCATGTGGGATTCGGTTTGCTCATCTGACACTGTATGGATCTTGACTCTTGACTCCAATACTATTCCCATTATTGTTTCTGGAAAAAAAATATCTAATATAACCAGTTACTTTCAATTTTAACTTAGTTACAAATTGTTAAATTATCAAGGTAGAATTTTTTTATAAAAATTACTTGTAAAATTTGGTGATAGAAATAATATCATATATCGCCCGACGTATATATATAACTTTCTACTCAAAAGCATGGTTTTAGATATTCTAGTTTTAGGTTAAATACATTTTCAAGTATTAATATTATTTTACATAATATATATAGTATAATAATCAAAATAAATGTAATAACATTAAATGAGACAGTAAATAAATTTTTTTAATAAAACATTAAGAATAAAAATAAAATAGTTATAAACTATAAGTTCAAATACTATTTCAAAGTGTATGAAAAAATGTAAGTTAATTTATTAATTACCTTTATTTTAGTCAAACAAATTTACAAGAGTCAAATGAGTTATGACTTAAGAACATGTTTAATATGACGTTTTCGAAAAAGAATTATATATTAAAAAACAATTATTCTTAGAAAAATAATCTTTCTCAATTATGTTCTAATTGAAATAATTTGTGAAACATGCTCCGTATGAATGAAAACCTTGTCTAGATTTACATGGTGGTCTTCATATGTAGTGCACTAGCTGGTGGGGTTTTGCTTCCATGGTGACAAACAAGTACTTCCAAAATTGCAAAGTTATGTTTTGCAAGTAGGATCATGACGGTACCATGCCAAACAAACACTTCCAAAATGCTAAGTTATGGTGCGTAAGTAGGATCATAACGTGTGGGAGAGAGTAAGCACACCCTACCCCCCACCCCGATTGCTGAATTGCTATTATTTTTTCATCCTTACAAAATGAAATACTTGGCAATATAGAGAGGGTTGAATGCGTGTACTCTCTCTCTCTCGTTTTGAAGGGAGATTTTTTTTTTTTTTTTTTAAATTTATGTGCACTATTACACTCCCTTGTTATATGATTTAAAATTTTGTCCATTAACTCTTCAATATTTAACTAGAGATTTAACTTTTAAATTTGTGTATAAAAAATAATTTTAGAATAGTCAGCTTTTTAATGTCTTGTTTTATAGAGGAGACAGAATTGGAATAGATAAAAATAGAAGAGAAATAATTTTTTTTAAAAAAATAAAAATAAAATTAAAGTAAAATTGTTTGGTTGAAAAGAAATAAATGAGAAATATAATAGATAAAAATTAACAAGGTTGTTTGATATAAAAGATATGCGAGGAGAAATTTTTTTATAATTAGTAAATAACTAAATTATCCTTGAATAAGTTGACGAATGTGACACATATAGTTAATTAAAATTTTCTAAAAATTGATCAAGTTACTTCACTTAATCAATTGGGTGATTTTATTTAATTGATTATGAGTTGTTTTAATTGATTATAGGATATTAACATTCTACCAATGTTGTCCAGAAGAAAGGAATGGCAAGTTAGCAAGTCTCATGACTTAACTGTTGTTTAAATCTAATGAAAAAAAGGGTATAAAAATCGTTTATTAATTTTGTACGATAATAGTTCATTTATGTCATTTATGTCTTCACATTTTTTTTTTTAGTTTCAAACAAGACGTAAAAGCATTTTAGTATGTCAAGATATTAGTTTTGAGTAAAATCATAGGATACCCTAAATTCTACTAGAAAAATAATTTTATGAATTAAGTAACTTGGAAGTAACATGTCGTCTTTAATTTTGTATTTTATGCAAATGATGGATTTCGTAGTTTGGTTTCATGTATCTTTACTTTACAATGAAAATGTTTTCCTGGTTATCTAGTTTGGCTTGTTGTGGCTAGTGCCACGTGTGAGAACTTTATCTTTTTGAAGGAAAGGAGCAAAGAATAGAAACAAACAAATCATAAGATGGTGCGTCAAATCATCAATGCTATTCTGTCAGCAACGAATTTATGTTGGTGAATTGATATGCGATTTTTGGGATCCTAGATCTGTTACTCACCAAGTCGAATTAAAGTTAGTTTTTTCTTTCCCAAACAAAAACAAAAAAAACTACAGATGTTTATTTCAGTAATATGTACAATTAATTATATTAATGTTACCCTTTTTAATTCTAATTATTTATTATATTATTATAATTACTAAATTACATTTAATTCTAATTATATGTAGGTGTAATATTTAAATCAAAATCACTTCAAAGTATTTATTATCTTATTACTTTTTTTTATTAAAATATTTTACATATAGTTTATTTTCCAATTTATTTTTATGTAAATTAGTATCACAACACACTTTTGTTATATTAATGTTAATTATCGAATGAGGTTTAGGATGAGAAACCTAATTTTAACAATTGAAAAACAAGTTTAAATATAAGCAATTACAATTAAATCTACAAGGATCAAAATTACAGAAAGAAATTAAAATATGAGAATCAAAAGTGTAATTAAACTTAAAGTATATTATCTTTGTTTTAAAAAATTCACTTTAAAATTTTAAATTTTTAAGATTCTTTAATCTAAAAATTTTAAAACCACTAATTATTATATATTTTAAACATTATCGTTATTTCTAATATCTTAATAAAATGAAAGTTTATTACCAGAGTATAAACATATATTCATTTAATATGGTTATACTTTTTAAATTAAAAACATTTAGTTATTGTTTAAAAGAAGGAATAATAAGCAAAATATCAGTATTACGAGATAATAATAAAGAATTATTGTCTCCACTTAATTTAATTGACTCTCTTATGTTTTTGTAAATCTACACTCTCAAATAAAGAAGGTGCTTGGCTGCACCTCTATTTTTGAACGAAGAATGCATTTTATAAAGTAAAAATATAAGAGATAAGTGGATAAAAAAATGTTAAAGGAATGGATCGATGCACATATTAACATACGTGTGTTTATATTACATAAATCATACCTTTTTATTTTAAAATAATCATATTATTTTTTTTTTCTTAAGAGGTTAACATATTTTATACTATATTTTAATATTAATTAATCTTTACAGGACTTTTTTTTTCCTCTTTTCAAAATATGAAGTGCATAATTATATAAAGTTTTGAAATAAAAATTGTAATATTTAAACTTCATTTCATCTTTTAAAATTTTAAAATTGAAAATGAGATATTTAAAATTTGTTCGTAGTGATACTAAAAGCTATTGTTTTTAAAATTGGATTAGTTATTCAACTGATGAAGACATTATTTTAATATTTAATTATCTAATCATGACTGAATATATGCATCAATAAATCAATAACAATTAAATAATATATAAAACAATAGTTAGTAACACAATATCATAATTTTGTACTACTTTTTTACAGAATAATTTTATATTACTAAAAAAACAAAATAAAAAACTTTTTATAATAGATTCCCAACATTTAAATTATGCACAAATATTTAAATAAATATATCATAATATTTAAATCTTATTTTTAGGAATACACAATATGACAATAATGTCTATTAGCCAGTACTAAAATGTTCAGGTCTAGAATAAAATAAGAAAATAGTAAATATCTAGGGTTGATTTTTCATTTTCTAAGAAAAAATAAGTCAAAATGACAAAGTATTAAACATTTTCCCACTGAACTTGCTGTGAACAATGCTTTTGCGAATTTTACAAGTTTTTATACATTTTTAACTGATTTTGTGATTTATTTGAATTAGAACACTAAATCAATTTTATGACTTTTCAGTTAAACCAACTGATTTGGTCTAGTTTACAAATAATAAGTAAAAGCAGCTTATAAGAGGAAAATGACATAAAATACTCATGTTTAGTTACTTATTAGCATTAAGATGTTTGTTTTTACTTTTAATAAATAAATGAACATGCAACATTTTATTTCTAAAAAAAATGAAAGATGAAATTTTGAAAAATAAAAATACTACATGCATTTTAAAAATCTCTCATCAAAGTAACTTGTTTGAATGAAGAAAGATCAATTTATACTGAAATGAATTTTATCCACTTTTATATTATTTAATAATTTTTAATCGAATAATTATTTAAAAATTAATATTGAATTAATTTTTTTTATATATGAATCTTATTTGAAAATTTTAGATGAATTGAAAATTCGTATTCCTAAAAATGTACTAAAATCCCGTAAAACAAACGTATTCCAATAATAATTAAGTAACTCAAACATATGTGAATTGATCACTCTTCTTTTTTAATTTGCACTTTTTACTTATAAAATAAAATTTCACGTCTTAACCATACTTGAATAGGGTGGCTGCATGGACTCAATAATTGGACCCACGGATTCTTAAATATGAAAACGATCATTATCCCCTTAAGCAATTACTTGTGGGTGTTTTAACCTGAGAGGATCTGCATTGAGCAAGGTAAAAAAAAATTATTGCTTCTCATCACATCAACATCCTTATCTTAAACGAATATCTTATCCTATACTATATATTATTATAATATACCCTTTTCTTAACCTTGTTGTCATGACCCTCCTCAGCATTCCCATCATTAGTTCTGGTTTCCTAGCTGCTCACAGGCTACTGCTTCTACCCAATAGAAACCACTAAATTATAAAAAAAACAAAAATGCTAATTCTCGTGATAAAACAGAGTACACTTGTTGTTCCTATTGGATATAACCACAAATTATTGTTGCTCTAAAATTTGTCTGCACTATCTTTCAATTATGCATCACATAAAACTAAGCTTTATCATAGGCAAATTCGTTTAATGGTACAACAACACATACTTAAAGAAATCTAAACTTAATCAATTAAATATTTTGTACTATTTGTGAAATGACATACCACTCTTTTTTTTTTTAGCTCAAATATTGTTTTAATGACCCTTTTAATTGTGGCTAAACGAAGGATGCTGACTTCCACTCTTGGGTGGAAGAAAGTTGGACTATGTTAGGACTTGTCACAAAGTTGTAAAAGATGTGAAGAGAGAGGTTTTAGCCTTTTAGGCAAGACATGAAGCCTAAATCTGCGTGAAATGGAGAAAAGTGAATGAGAAAATTGACCATGAAGATGAACTTTAGCTTCGTAGAGGTCCCCTTCAATGCACTCACTCATAATTCGAGTCTTTTGGCTGGACCAGGGGCCGTTTCTTTCACTTTTGGGGGATACTGAGGAATTCCTTAATTTGCGCGCACTTTTAGAATCCTTTTAAGTGGTGATCATGAGTGCTTTCCTTTACTTGTTACTTTTATTTGTGCTTCTCAATTTTTCTATTATGTAAATCCCAATAAAGGCACATTCTTAGCTACTACATCTAAGCATACATACATCTTTCACCACCAATTTAGTCTATACAAATAACAAATAATTGGGATTGGTTCTTTCTTGGTCACCAAATAATCGAACTTGTATGGTTTTACTTTTGCAAGACAAATCCTGTTCAGCCTATGAGATCCAAAACAAGAAGAAGAGTTGGCCTAAATTTTCATCTATCAAGTGCTTCTCAAATTTTAAAGAGGAAGCTTTACATGCAAATAATTAAGCTGAGGAGCTATTTGATTGGTGTTTTCAAATATATGCTACATTTTTAACGTAGATTTCCATCACCTCATTACTACCTTCAAGACTGGTATTTTTACCTAAAGAATAAATAATCTTTCCTTCACATCCTTTTTTTCACAATACCTAAACACTTCTCTTCTTATAGAATTTTCCTCTTTTTTATCATAAAAAAATAGGGTATGAAAAAAAAAATTCTAAAAAAAGTAACTGAAAAATAAATCCATAGTATGTTTGATGCATAGTGATACCACAGCAGTGACATAACATTTTCTCCACCGCATAATCACAGGAGATTTAAGGTACCCATGGTTTTTCAACACGATGCACCGCCAAATCACAATACTATGAATATCAATGCTGACCATATTTCGGTCAAACCTCATTTTTCCTTTATTTTTAAATCATTATTTAAGTATTCACGCACTGACAAGTATTCCCTAAAATTCGTAGTGAAGTTTTATGGTAATTGTTAAAAAAAAAAAAAAAAAGTTGTCAAAATATCATTTTTGTTGGCCAATTTTTGGAGACGAGACATACCCGTCCACGATCAACCAATCTTAGCCTATGGGCCATTTATTCAATCTGTCAGGCCCAGGTCAAACCTCAGTTACTTAGGACCCAAAAAACAATGAATTGTGTACTTGAGTGCAAGTTTTTGTTTATCTTAGCTCTGCATGTGAGTTTGAATGGGGCTCGGGCCCTTTTTACTCCGTAGCTAGTAGCTAGTTCTTATGTAGCGTGATCCCAAAAAAGGAAACAGAATCCTGCTATTCAAACAAATACAATGTTGGACAAAAAATCATGCAACCTTGCTATTATAAAAACTAAATTAAAAATCATAAAGAGAAAACCTAAAAAATATATCGATTAAATATATTATTAGTTTATGCATAAGTTTGTTTTTTTATTTTTATTTTTATTTTTATTTTCATCTTCCTGAAATTTAAAATCGATACTTTTGGTTTATCATCATATGACATCATTTTAATGTTTGTGTCTAATAGTAGATCAAGAATTAATCTCAAATAACACTAAATAACATATATAGGTGGTGTCATGTAAACATGTGACTCTAAAAATATTAAATTCTAAAATAAATAATATTTATCTATTTTTAAATAAATTTTAAAAGTTAAAAACTGAAAAAATATAAAAATAAAAATAAAAATTCACTCATTTTATTGAAATTAAAAACACTGATTTCAAATTTTAAAGGATAAAAGTGAAATATATATTTGGTTATTTTGTCTGAACTAAAAATGTATTTAATTTTAAAATTTAAAACATTAGATATAATTAAGATGCATGTCTAAATTAATCTCAATATTAAATTTTATATTGAAATATTTGTCATAGAAAATTTGATTGTGACTATTTTTCAAATAAGCTCTAAAGCTAGTTGGGCGAAAAGGATGTATAGTTGAATATGAGTTAACTATGAACTATTCTGATGGTGAGAATTTAATTCCCAAATATTAAATTATATTTAATTAAAAAGTCTTAATTATAGCTTGTGTAACTTAACAAGGAAGAAATTCTTTTGATTAAGGTAATTAATTGAAGATGAGAGGCCCACCTTGGCGTATAATCATTCATCATGGTAAGAAGTGCTGAAAAATGAATATAACTATTTTCCCCCTCAAATTACTTCATTCTAAGAAGCTATTAACCAGAGGGAGGACCCGTCTGAAAAATTAATCTATTAGGAGTAGAACTAGATTAGGCCAGCTACATTAATTAGTTTGGCTTCGGATTTAAAATAAAGTAGAAAACTAAAAATATATATCAATTAAATTATTTAGGTGTGGCAGACATAGTATTTCATAACATGGAGAATTTAAATTTAATTTTTTATTAAAAGATGTGTCTATCTTTAATGTTTGATTGTATCTCAATCTTATTCTCGAAAGAGGATAAATGTGGGAAAAATTAAAAATATATGTTAACAAGTTTTATTCCAAAAATTATATGGAAATTTTATATGTAAACATGTTATTTTTAATTTTTATAGATGTTTTTAAGGCCTCTCATATTTCATTCAAATACTCATATTGTGATATTATTAGCACTAATTGGAGTTTTAAAATTAGAAAGTCTTGTTTGTTAACTACTGTTAAAAATTTTAAAACAAAAAATATATTTGAGTAGCTTTTTTGAAACTATTTTCCAAATTTTTTTTTTAAAAAAAGTCTTGTTTATATTTTCATTTTTTTCTTTTTTAAATTGGAAAATAAGGAAACATGCAAAGAAAAAGGTGTTTTTATCATAAATGGAGCAATATATTCATATCTTTCTTAATTCTGGAAATAAGGAAATATGTGGAGAAGAGTTGTATTCGCATTAATTAAACAAGCTCTCAATATCTTTTAGCTATCCAAATTCTAGCTATTTAAAAACATCCAATTTTTTTTATTTCAGAAATTCATGAAAAAGTTAAAATATAATCAAAAGGATTTTTAGTTTTGATATTTTCAAATATATTCTCAAAACAAAAATTTCAAATTACTGTTTTATATCTTTTCTCATTTTTAAAATTGTTCCAGAAGTATCGAATTTTTTTTATAAGCAATTGTTTAAAACTATTTTATAAAATAATTTATAAAAATAAACCCAAACACCAAGTTACACAATAATATAAGCCTAAGGTTCCTTTAGAGGGAAAATAAAAGGTTCTCTTGAATTAAATCACATTTTTAGAAATTCGGGCTGGGCAAGCTATTTGACAGCTCTAATATTCTTCTCTCATTTTCTGCCATCAATTTTAAAAATTTGTTTTTTAAAAATAATAAAATTTAATTTAAAGTATTGTGATCTAACGATATTAATAAATAAATAAAAATTCATATAATGCAACATGATTAATAAATAATTATATCTTTTAAATATATATAATTAGGAGTCGAATAAATTTTTAACTTTTAATTAAAAGATATTTAAGTTAAAATAAATAAAAATAAAAATATTATTTTTAACTACTAATTATCACTTCTTAATTTAAAAAAAAAATAAACATAGGTATTTTCAATATAAATTCAACAAAATCAGCAAAGAGAAAGAAGTGTCTCATGACTTGATTAATATTAATCCGGCTAAGAGACATGAACTGTGGTGTGATTTGCATTTGCATGCAAGTCTCTGTAAATACACACAAACATATTAAATAATTAAAAACATTATATAATTTACTTTCTGTGTTTCTTTTCTACGATAAAATTTTCAGTTCTGAATAGTATCCACAGTGGAGTTTTGTATATGCCAATTGATGATGTACGATCATGCAAAATATGCATTACACTGAAATTTGAAATTGCATTTGCAAATTGGTGATGTGACCGATAATGCATGTATTGTAATATATATATAGGCAGTGGCACGTAAATCCACGCATATTGCTGGCAATGAATGAAAAAGGTACCCATTCTTCCACTTGCAATTAGCATTATCACATCACAGTTATGTGACAACCAAGTTGAGAGTTTACTTTTACTTTCTTCACAGCCAAAAATTAACAACAAATTGGTAAATGATTGAAGAAATAAAAAAGTTTTTTTTATATTATCTTAAAATATTTGATAAATATATAAGATTATTTCAATTCACATCAAGTATCAAATAATTTAACGTATTTACACATTTTAACACTTCACATATATTAAATTTCATCAATTTAACAATGGAATAATATGATATTAATTTCATGATCAGGTAGAGCAAATTTTGGATAATTCACACATTCATAGATGTGTAATTGATAGTAGAATTTTACCTGTACCTTAAATAATATATTATACATGCAAATAATGTATTATGATGAAGTAATAATAAGTTTTGAAATTATGTAAAATTAATTGATTTTTTTAGTACTTTTGATACAACAGAGATTAACAAAATTAACATATATGAAAAATTATTAATGGTATAAATTTATCAAGTTTGACACTTCGTATCAATAATTCTATCCTTTGATGAAAAAGATAATTTTAAAATATATGTTATTAAAAAACATAAAATATTCAATATTTTCCTAAAAATATATTAATTTGGTTGATATTTTATGCAATCAAATGGAACAAAACAATTGCTTGAGACTTGTTAAAAAAATGATACTGTTTTTTCTTTAAATACTGGGGACATTCACACACACAGAAAAGAAATAGGAGATATAAGGATTAGTGATGAATTTAGAATTATTTTTTTCTTTTTGTTTGTGTATTTGACTTTATATTTTTATATGAAACCCAACTTAGGGAGATAATGATTAACAAATGTCATATAACTTCATAATCTTCTTAAATGAATTATTATCAATACAATAATATTATTTTGCACTATTTTTGTTTATTATATTATTTTTGTAGAATTATTCATACTGCTTTTTTTAACAAGTATGTACAAAATATACAACACATTTTTTTTCGTTTTTTCCCCTCAAAACAGAAAGTGTGGGGAAACGTGCATGAAATCAACTTATGATTATTTCAAGTGACACGTATCTTTAAATAAAGATTTTGATTTAAGTCGTGTATTGAAAGAAATCTTTATTGAGAAAGTTAATTAGTTTCACCACGTTTTAAATTATTTTAATTTAAATAAAATTATTTCTTTTATAAAAGATACTTGTGATTTAGACTTAAAAAAATACATAAAAATGAATTTAAATTTTCTAAAATAAATAACTCATTTTAAAGGATAAAATAAATCATTTGAATTGTTAATTAAAAAACCAAATGGTCTATATTATTTGCGTAGACATAATAAGCCTTGAATGTATAAAAACAATAACTATTAATTTTCTCATTTAACATACGAAATTATTTATGCTAACTTTATTCACTTAAGACGAGTGAAAAATATTAAGTTGATTTCAAGTAATGAAGGTAAGAAAATTATAAGTCAAGAATGATGCGCTTTATGTCAATTTAGAACACCAATTTATTTATTTATTTATTGAAGATATAATTAAGGTTAATAAAAATTATATATACGTAACACGATCTTTTAAAATTTAAAGTTATTTTTTTTTATATTTGATCACACACTTTAAATTTTAGATTTTCAATAAAATAAATCTAAAAAACAATTGACATGACTATAAAAAAAATTCAGTATTTATTAATCTTAAATATCTCTTATTATAAACCAAATGATTAGATTTACATTTTTTTCACATATCATAATTAAATGTAAAAAATTTGTTAATAATTAATTACATTATTAAAAAACTTAAATATCATTAAATAAATTATAATATTAACTCATTTTTATAAAAAAAAATATTATAATTAATTATAATCCAATTAAATTGATAAAAAAGAAATCAAACACTGAATTGAATAAGTTTTATTTTCCCTTTGCCCAGGCAACAATTTTTGTCAATGGGATATATTGTAATATATACATTTATTGCGAAGGAAAGGAAAAGTAGGCATTAATAACCCATAATGATGTATAATAATGATACTATTAAGTACTGATTCAATTGGAGACAGACACTTCAATTTTATTGGCTGCTATATATATATAATGGTTGAATTTCTTCATTAAATATTAAATGTCAAACATAAATTTCTTAAATTCTAAGGCCATAAACATGATACTGATTGCTGGATTCCGTCTTCACCATAACTTGCACTTCACTTGGAGAAGGTGGATTAAAAAATTTACTGCTGATATTGCACTAAAAAAAAAAATAATGATAAGGATTATTAACGTACGAACCAGTAAAAGTATAAAGCTAACAAATTTCAAATTTTCACCCTTAAAGAACTAAAATTTTCCACGTGAGTCCATGACGTTTGTTTGACAATTTACAACGTGGTTGGAAATTTTATAAGCCAACGTGAAAAATTAAAATTTAATGCGAAGGAAAATTGTGGGATCTTCGTATATTGTTGGGTGTGTAAAAATCAACATGCCTATGTGAAAATGTAGACGATCGTGTATTGTGAACATTTAGAAGACAACAACCATGGTTAGGTGTGAAATGAAACCTTAAAAAGACTAATAGTAATTTGATGTGTGTGGTTGAATCGCATTTATTAGACTGTATAATAATGCAATGCACTTGAGTTATTGCGTATAAATGTGCATGCAAGAATACGTGAATAATTACTAACTATTTCTAAATATATTTTTATTAAAAAATTAATTACTTACTTTGTCTTATTATAATTATTATTTTATGTTTTTTTTTATAAAAAAAATTCATTTAATTGATAAAAAAATAGTCCTTCCATTTCAAAATAATACTCTTTCTAATTTTTTATTTTTATTTTAAATAATAACCTTTTTAACTTAGTCTTAATTAATTTTATTAAATAAGATAATAATAATATTAAAAAAATAATAAAT
>JAMLFT010002812.1:0-23942 GCA_026544285.1 Pachyrhizus erosus | reverse complement strand
TATATTAAAAAATTACTATCAAATGATTAAAAATAAAAAATAAAACAATAAATCAAATCTGAATACAAATTTAATTTATATAAAAATATAAATAAATGCATAAGTGAATTTTTATATTTTAATATATTATCATGTAATATTTACCTAAAAAATGTTATCATATAATTAAATCTGGATTGATTATGTTAAAAATAAAATAATTTTTTCTTTGGTAAAAAAATATTTAATATATTTTGATCAAAATATATTATAAAAAATATATTCATATTAAAATTAAAATTTATATAATAATAAATTGTGGAAAAACATAAAAATTAAAATAAAGTGTACTTCTTTTAATAACTCAATGTTTAATTTTGGAGTTCTATTTATTTAATGGTTAATTATTTACAAATAATATTAATATGAAAAAGAAAATTTACATTTATGAAAATATAAATTAATTTTGGTTTTCTTTTACAAACCTATATTAATTATGTAAAAAGTTAAATTAATTAATAATAAAATATTTAATTAATTATTAGTTGGTTAAGAAGATATGAAATAATATTAAATGTAGTAAATGTGATGTAATATGTCATCAGTATCTTTGCTTTAGACAAAAAAAATATTTTTTTCATAACAACTTTTATATATAGATTTTTTCGTTATATTATAAAAAATACCTAAAATTTTTGTGTTTAAAAATATTTATTATGTTTTATTTCTTTAAATTCATTTGTGCATCACACATATAATTTTTTTCCTCCATTTTTTTCCCTCTCATTTCATCCAACATCATTTTTCTATATATTAATATTTAAATCATAATTTAAAATATACTTTATTTATGAAAATAATTGAACTTTAAACATAAATAATCACCACAATAGAATAATAATAAAAAATTTAGATATAGGTTTTTCATTTATTTATAAAAATAATAAATGAATTACTATTTTTAATTTTAAATAAAAATCATTTTTATAAATATTTTAATATAAAATTATTCTATAGAAAAAATTAAAATAAACTTTATTAATGAAATTTAAAAAATAAGATTAGTGTGATGATGAAGCATTTAACAATATACATAGAATATTCACTTATTTATAAACATAATAAATTGATGGTTAATTTAATTTAAATAAAATCATAATAGATTAAAATAATTTAATATGATATTTATAAAATATCTATTTACAAAAAATAATAATTGATAATAATTCATGATAGTGAAATAAAGAATAAAATTAATTATAATTAAATAATATTTACTAAAATGAAAGACGTGTAAAAAAATGAAAGAACATTTTTTTTACATGTTTGTGACATTACTTGACAAAATCAAAAGGAATTCTATGCCTTTAATCAATTTCATCTATATAAAAGGAATTTACGAAATTTGTAATTAATTAGTTAAATAAGTTTATTTTTAATTCTAAACATATCTAAGATCATCTTTTACTTACTTATTTTTAAATATTGATTATTCTTAATATTTTTATCCTATTGTCATAGGTTAATAATTATTTAAATAATACTCTCAATTAGCCATCATTCATTTTATATTTAGTTTCTTCAATTGAGTTAACAAAGTTCACTTGTCTTTTAATATTATATCAAATATATAATTTATTATCTATATTAATTTAAACATTCAGAAAAACTTTCACTAATAAATCACAAATACACCGTACAAATGAACTTGATATCACACTTCAATTTAAAATCTTACAATATAAAATTTATAAATATTTATTATTTATATATTATTTAACTCATTTATTTTTAAAATTTCAAGTTCACATTTATACTCTATAAAATTTAATATTTACTCCCTATTAGTTAATATTTACTATTGTTTTATTTTTTTATTTAGCAGCTATAGCTATAACATAATTGTTTTTTTAGTATCATACAAATGGCAGTCTAAACGGAAAAGCAAACAAAAAGAAAAGTAATTGCCAACATCATTGTTAAATTAGCATTAAATGTGAACATTAAATAGAGGATTTTGTTAAATCCAAATACAAATTAAGAATTAAGGCCACTTCAGCCACTTGCATGCTTTTGTCATTCGATCTTCTTTTATCTTCGTCAAGCAGACGCAATACCCCGAGCAGAGTAAGCCCTGCTCACTAAAATCAAATCAGATTCTTCACTATAAGTAAAGATATGAGTAGTGTAGAATGAAAACAACACAAAACGGCTTATGATTATTTTTCTTGTCGAACACACTATCGCAAGTTGATTTCCAATTATCATTCATACACGTGGAGGCAATATAGACCATTCTCCAATGAAACACATTATTTCCGATCATGTTTTTGTATGATTCTTTTCATGTCATATCATGCATCAAGAGTAATCGTTATATCACCTCAACATTATACCATATACTTGGAACTAGTTAGAGAAGAAATATACTGACACCAGAAAAGAAAAATATTCAAGACGACCAATTGGTCAAAGTATCTGAGTGGGAATTTCAACTACTGATAATCCAAAATTACCAATAACTATTAAACTGATCTTTTGGTCCATGGTACCAATACCAAGTGCAAAAACTATTCACATCCGATTCATTCTATACTTAACAAAGCATAAGTAAATCTACATTGAATATATTGCCCAACAATATTTCTGCTCAGAAAAGTCCACTTTCCATAGAAAATCATCCAAAACATGGGTATTCTTCATGATTTGGCAGCATGCGCATCTACTGATATAACTATAACAATAACGACCCTCTAACTGGTGATTTGCTCCAGCATCAGATGTTCTAATAAGCTATTCACTGGCACATAAAAATAATGAACGACCTCTATCAGCTATCAAATAAATTCAAATGCATCCATCTGGAAGATTAAAACATGTATGTTCACTGGCCTGATATCAGATCTTCCGTGGCATTAGAAACTATACATGCATCTAGGGAGTGTGGTGCTTTCTACATTGAAATAAATAGAGAACATGGTAAGTAATTCATTAACCAAGTACGTAGATCTATAGCTCATAATGCCTAAAAGAAAATTAACTCAGATTTAAGTGGCAGAATTACACTCAATCAATTGGATGCTTGTCAATCTGGCGAGATGTATAATGCGCAGAAAGTAAAAGCAGTGAAAGGAATGCACTAGCCACAAAAATTGCATCAAACCAACGGTGATAAAAGTCAAACTGGATATCACCACCCAATACCTCTGTTATAATAATCCTGCCAGGAGATTCAGATTGGATAAGACAAATGCTTGATCATCCAGGAAAGTTAGATGAAATAATAACTATGTTTATGCATGCCAAATTTGCATCAATCAAGACTAACAGGCTCATAGTTTGGCGTGCACCTACTATGAGTTTTAGTTAAAACTAGTCTGCTGATTTTATAGATATCAATAGCAAATAGGACTATTGATGCTGTTCATTCTTCCATTTTCATTTATCGTCTCCCTTTCTTGCATTATTATGAAGATGTCAGGAAACCACAGGGACTGTTTGGTTTTAAAAAATGTTTATTTAAACTGAAAATGTCATCATATTCTCACTTTTTCTTTTGTTTACAACTTCTTTTCTATTTTGTACAAGAAAAATCTATTAGCCAACAAACTTACGTTTCAGCGTACCTTACTTACCCTAATATTAATGTGACGTTATCTCCATCCACAGGTCAAAATTAATGTAACATCTAAAATCCACAATTCTGATTATGCTAGACAGGTTTCTACTTTCTACTGTGCAAATCATTTAAAATATAATTAATGCACAGATTACTATTTATACCTGTATTCAGTTGCTAAGCTTTTCCTGATTAAAAGAATAGAAGACACAAAATACATTCCCATTATCTCTGACAAAAACAGAACTACATTGCTTGAAGATCCACTTCCAACTCTTGAAACAGCAAAAAAGAACTGCATCCAACCCCAAAAATGGAAGTTAGGCTTTATAATAAGTTAACAATACAAACTGTATCTCTTAATATGCTTTGTGAAGCCAAACTGTACCTGGACCATATAGGACTGGATATAATCCTAGCAGAACTCTCAAATACACATGATAAGTCTTAAATCAACCACAAAAGAATAAATTTCCTTGAAATTACACTAAAGAATTAAACTGAAAGAAGACTTTTCATAGTTTACACCAAATAATAAAGCTTGTCCAAAAAGCACAAATCCTTCAAAACTAACTGTAACCCATATGACACAAAGTAACTTGCTATAACTCTAGTGGTGCAGTTCTGCCATAATTATTCCAAAAGAACCTAAAAATAAACAAATAGAATTCCTAAAAGAAATTACTATGATAATTATTTGGTTTAATCACCATTTTGGTCCTCTTATTTTTAAATGGTTCAACTAGGTCCTCTAGTTTTTTAAAATGGTTCAACTATGTCCTTGCCGTCAAAACAAAACGAAAAATAATACAACATCATCCACAAACAAGAGAACCTAATTGAACCATTTTAAAAAACTAGAGGACCTAAATTGAACCATTTTAAAAACCAGAGGACTTAATTGAACCTTTTAAAATAAGAGGACCAAATTGACCTAAAAAATAAATTAGAGGACCAAAATAGTCACTAAACCTAATTATATATCCACAGCCAATACACAAAAATATAGTTCTTCAATAAAGAACTCGAAGCTCTCTTTAATTGAAGTTAACATTTTGATAGGTATTGATCACAGCTGCTTCTGTTGGTTCATATTTCTAGTGGAGACTGCCGATAAGCATGTTTTCTTCCTTTTTCCCCCTTATATAGTAAAGATTTTTAAATTATTAAAAATTATATGCATTGCAGAAGCCTATAACCATTGTTACAGATTTTGGGCAGGTTTCCTGTTGCCTCTAATGAGGTAGGTACATTTACTGAATTACATACATGCCAGGAAGTAACATTGCTTATTCTTCCATGGCATATTGATTCTTTGGCAGATCATTCTAGATTGTAAGCAAAAATCAGCCATCCAACTTTCCGCCTGTGTTTGTAGTGCAAAGCCATATTGCTACTACACATAAGATTAGCTTCCTTTTAATGAAATTGTCAGTTTCTTTCCTCCACAGCTCACTGGCCCACCCCCAACTAAAGAGGGCGAAAGCAGATTGTGATATTACCAAGAAGACACTTCCAGAGACTCTTCAACAGTAAGACATACTAATATAACTAATCCAAGCAACATCAAATGAAAAAATTAGCAATTGAAAGCAGCAGGAATACCTTCATTAGATTTGTTAAGAATCCACGCACTGATATCACAACCAACATTCCAATGAATAGCAAGGAAATGTACTGCAGAACAAATTGGAAAAAAATAAAAAAATACAGCAAACTATGCAGTATCACAATGTTTAGAATAAGTTCACAACAAAATATAATATTCTAAAAACCTACTAAGTACTTTATATATTTTTATTACAAATAGTAAAATATCTACCAACAGTGAACTTTTATGAAAAATCCAAATAAAAAAACATCAGAGACATGTGATGAGTAACAAGTGAGAACTAGAAAGTACAAACATGATCTTACTAGAATGCATTCAGTTAATCCAAATAAGGAAGTTGTGAATGACAAAATTTCTGAACAAGAAGAATTATTAGGGACTTGCACAAAATGGCATATAAATCAAAGCATATTTGATTCATGAAATTCGTACTTCTCAACAAGTCTATTACATAAGTTGGAAGCTATTTCTGCTTCATCATTTTATGTGTCAGAGGTGATCTCAATATAATAGCTCTGATTACTGATTAGTAGGACAATCAACCAAAACTGAACAAAGATAGTTATCAGACTCTAAAACAGCAATAATAAACAAGTCCAAACTCCAAAGCAAACTCTTGAACATTACAACAAAATAGGAATTTAATGAGGAACATTTCATTGAAACTTTAAGATATTTATTGTTAAGATTTAAGAGATGTCAAGACAGAAAATAGAGCAAATGGGGTGGTCTAACTCAACTGTAATCAGACTCTCAATATATATATTTATCCTAATGATTTTAGGACAAGTACATGCAGTATAATTAGAACAACCCAACTCAATAACCTCAGTATATATAACATTTACAAAATAAGAAAATGCTCATTTTGATCCTTAATAAGAATGCATCACGATTTGGAATCACATAGAGAAGAAAGCCACCATTTAATTCTAGAAAGCAATGGCAAGTAACTGGACTCTAACCTGTGATAATAAGGCTGCATTTATTCCTATATCAAAGAACTGAAGGAATATACTTATTATCCTTGTCACGGGGTCAACTGAACCATCCTGTCACAGAAACACATTATCACCGACAAGTACATTAACAGTATAAGAGTCAGTCCAAAAGCTAGGAAGAAGTAATTATATTAGGAAACTTTTAATAACAATGAAAGATGTGATCAAATTAAGGAATCATAGAGGAATACATTTTACCTGTTTGAAAACAACACTTTGCAATGACTGCCAAAAGAAAATGATCAAGTTAGCCATATTATTTACAAATTCAAAAATAATAAGAAATCTCGTTTGCTAGAGAAATGAGAAAATATTATCACTGCTATTGTCATCAGAAATATCATATATAGTCAGCCTCAATAGAGCTTTCCAACATGGAAATAGAATCCATAATAGAGAGAAGCAATACAAGTTGAAAGCCTACAACTGCATGGTGTGCCATGATAACTGATAAGATGAAAAAAATATATCATGATTCCCTTGTTACCTATTCCTTCCATGAAAAGAGAAATGATCTAGAAATAGCATTATCTACTATAGGCTGATCCTCTAAGAAATGTATATGGTCATTTCCTATAATTATTACAAATTATTTATTACTGTTACAATTGTTTGAATTAAATTAAAAGAGAACAATATAGAGATAGGACAAGGAACCTTTCCTAAAAGACTAAAATAGACAACAAAGCTATCTTTTCTCTTTACTTAAAAATTATAGCATTCCTCTCTTACTAAATTCACTAAACTGCAGCAACTCAGATGTTAAACACAGAAGGCAGCTTAAGGCGCTGAGATCCCTAAATACGAAAATAAGCATGTCAGATTTCATCGCAAAGCTGTGACAAAAACATCTTTAATTCAATCATCATTAAATTTATCTGACAAATTTTTAGATAAAGTACAGATCACACCCTGAATGCAAGTAAAATGCAAAACTGACAAATGAAGATGGGGGTAGATTTAACAGAGAAATCCTTAGAAAATTCCCTTGATGTTTAGACAATTTTCACATTTACTAAATAAAGTTCATATTAACATATCACCCATCCCAATTGTTACACATGGGAGGCTCTCCATCAAGTCTAACTTCACACTTGACAATTTTACAGTTTACTTAAATTGAGAGGCTGGGAAACAGAATAAAGAATACCAAGTGTGAAAATAGGCCAAACTTCAGCAGTGTAATCTGTATTTTATCCAATGTTATCAATGGCGAATAGCGGAACATCGCAGAAGGCCAAAATTCCGCCATATAAGCACGCCATTGCGCCTTATGGTGCCCTCATAGTGGATTTCCCTTCACAAATTACCTATGGCAGTTGACAAGAAATCTGCCATGCCATTCCGCCATGGTGGTGCCATAGCCGCTATTTAACAACATTGATTTTATCCTAATATTAGTTATGGGGCTGTACTAAGCTATGTTCACTATCCATCATAATATTTTGGTAATTTTATCAAGCCCACTTCATGAGCTTTATTTGGGCTCAGATTTAATGAGTCAGAATCCTAATATAATTAGCAATTTACTCATAGTCTTGGAGAATGTTGATATCAAACAAATGAACAATTAGTTTAAGCAGCATTATTCGGTAAATAGATCTCCAGATTGATCATGCATTTCTTGCAAACCATCTATACCTTAAGAAAGCTCCAATCCACCAGTTACAACCATTAGCTTTTCTATGAAAGATTAATTATAGCCTATAAAATATTGATTATTGACATCAAAATACCTTGATCATTTTATACACACAATATACAGAACAAGCATAGCCAAGTAAATTCTGCATGTGCCCTCTCCAAGTTCGAGAATAAGCAGCAGCTTCCTGAAATGTACCAGTTTTCCCAATTATCAGAATAAACTAGGAAATATAAGAAAGTGTCACATTACAATTTGATAGAAAAAGGAGTCAGCCATTTTTTTACAATTTACACGCATAATTTTATCATTCACTATAACATATACATTTTTAAAAAAGAAGCCAGTCACACTGCTTTTCAGTTTTCCTAAAGGACAATGCCACACTCTTCAAAAAGGGGACATAATGGTTTCATTTATATCTCTAACAAGCTCTCACACACAAGCAATTTGGGTTTTGAAATGTAATAAAAGCACAACTTATAACTATTTTGTGCTGAAATTTACTTTAATGTGAACTGGGATTGATTAAAGGAGTGCAAGAAAGAAATTAAATAAGACTACATACACAATTCTAAAAAGTAAGGGTAATCCAATGTATAGTAAACCTTTGCTTGACGAAGCTCATAGATCTCCAAGAACAATTGCTTTGAAAGCTCTTCTAAGGCCAAAACTTCTGCTTCGAAGCCTTTAATATCTACAAATTTGACAAAAATAGTTTAAAATTTGTAATTAATAATATCTCTAACATAATTACAGAAAAAAAGGATTAGACAATTAGAAATACCACTATTACGGAAATCACGTCGTGATAAGTATTCCAGTAAATTAAGAATTCCACTTATAACCCCTCAAATAAGCAAATTTTGCTCCTGAATTCCAATCAGATTTAAACACACTATCACACAAATGTAAAGACAGGGCCATTCCATTTCTCTGTATATCCAATGTGGAAACCCCTAAGACGGTCACTAGCCAAGAACCACCAAGAAACTACAAACACTTTTCTCAAAGAAGTTGTAATGGTTGGTAAGAGATTTTCCTTGAAAACTCAAGCATTGGACTCCAACCATATGCAAGAAATCACTGCATAAATTAACCCTCATTATATAATTTTCAAAAAACACATAATGCTTTTCAGCCTCTCTGTCTTACTTCAGTAAACAGCTTTAATTTGTTTTGTTGATCATATAATTCTTTAACACTTTGGTTCCCCAGAATATATATATATATATATATCAAAAGTGGAAGCTTCAAATGGCCATTTTAAGAGTAAAAGAAAACCAACCTTGCTCCTTTTGATCCTCTTGCACAGATCGAACAACCGTACCAACAATTCGTTTAATTAAAGATCTAGCATTTAACTTCTGCAACAAACAAGTTCAGATGAAGCAAGAGCAGGGTAAGAAAGAAAATGACAAATGAAACAGAATAACACCATTATGCCGCAACAAACAAACCTTTATATGTTATTTATTTCAAGATACCACTAACTTTCTCCTTTACCAATTCAAATTAAATGAATTTTACAAAATCAAATTCTTTTAATTTATGAAACTAAAGCAAATATCAACATATTTATTATATACATAAATCATCAACTGTTATTAAGGCCATAGTTATCAATTTTGAACAGTGGCAAGTAGTGGCCAACTATGAACGTTTTGGAAAGCCGCCTTAATTACAGTCACCCCTGTCCCACCTTCATTGCAACCGGTCTTAGTTAGTTGTCAATTCTCAAAAAGGGCTGACTAAAAAGACTGAGATAGTGTGCAGCCGTTGAGATCCCATGTTGATTAGAGATAAAGCCTCAATAGTGCTTATAAAGTTCGGACAATCCTCACCTTACAAATCGATTGTGTGGTTGAGTTAGGGACTAAGCACAACTTATACGATGATATCAAAGCCTATTCTAAATTCATTGTTGTGCCACCTACATTGCCCCACTCTAGGCCCAAAGCCTTAGGCATGAGAGAGCATGTTGGAAAGTCATCTTAATAACGATCACCTACCTTCATTGTTGCCTGTCAGAGTTGGTTGTTCGAAAAGGGCTACCTACAAAGGGACCAACTAGAGAGGCTAAGTGGCATGTTGTAGTCTGCAGCTATTGAGACATTGACTATTATAGAGTTGAGATCCCACATTGACTTAAGATCAGGCATAAGTAGTGTTTATAAAAACTTTGGCAATCATCACTGAAATTAAACAAGCAAATTTTGTGGGTTTGAGTTACCTAAGCCAAATTTCTAAGAGAACGCTATAGCATGTAAAGAGTAGGGCTATCAATGGAGGATGGCGGAAGGCAAAAGTTCTGCCATATAAACACACCATTGTGGCCTATGGCACCACCGTGGCGGGCCTTCCTTCACAAATTGCCTATGGCAGCTGGCAAGAAATCCACCATGCCATTCCGCCAGGGCATCGCCATTTAACAACATAAGTAAAGACTAAAGAGTAAAGGGTCAGATGTCAAAACAGAGGTAACTATTTGTGCAATGCTCCAGGAAGATGGATTGACTATGTTTCTAAAGCAAAAAAATGCATTAGAAAATGGGGGAGAAATCACAATTTTATCCAAAAAAAACTAAACAACATTAGCCTATATCATGGTAGCAATGCTATAGCAAACGAAAAGCTACTATTGTGGCCGCATGACCATTTTTGAAAACTGCACCACTATTTAAATCCCATATTGGCCCAGATCACTTCACTCTACTACATTGCTACAGCATGTTATTGACTACCGTGCTTGAGGCACACATTCACAAATTCCTTGTACCATACGTGACACTTTTGAAGGTTTTGACATAAGGGAGCTAAATTTTATGCATACATGCAATTGAAAAAAAAAAAAAATCAGTATTTTTAAGGGTGCCACTTTACCCTACTACTAGTTACAGGATGCAGCCATGTCATGGCCTCTATTTGGTGCTCCACTTGTTGTAGCTTTGAGGGAATATTAATTACTAAAATATATAAAATATAAAAGATGCAGCAATCTGAAGCCACTTTGACTTACTGTACTCTCGTTTTTTTCCTCTAGGTTTTCATATCTGTCCCAGATGTGGTTTCTCTCCTTCGTTTCCATTAACATATAACATATTCTTTCATCAAATTATAAAAGATGCAGCAAAATATATATATATATATATCGATCATCATAAACATGCAGAAAGGAAAAAGATATAAATGTAAACCTCTTCGGATCCTTGCTTGTTCTCCATCTCCATCTGGCAAAGAATAATTTTCTTTTTCTTTGATATACAACTCTCAATTGATTGCATTAGCTGTCTTTCCAAAGCCTTGATTTCTGTTTCCTCAATCTCTCTGATGAAAAGTGATAAATAACTGTATGGGAGGTTTACAGCACCAAAACCGGATAGCACAGCCATGACAGTAACACCGATGACGCCAATTCTACTGACCAGTTGAGGCATGGTGAAGAAACCTGAAACATGAGGAACAAGTTGGAAATAAAGACGAGGATAAACCATGTTCTTTAACTGTAGTGTTAATTAAGTAAAAGATAAACAAATTCTACTAGCAGTGCTTCCTAGGGGCATTAGTACCTTTATCGGGAGATGGCATTGGAAAGTGAATGCCCATGCGCCAAAAGGCATAGAGAAAAGCGAACAAGAAGAGAATAGCGCCAAGCGCAGCCCTCTCGGTCCTGACACCGTTGTTTTTGAGCATCAAGTAACAATGGTAATAGGGGAGAAGGAAGACCAGCAACAAGATCAAACAGAACAAGTCCACTTTCCAGTTCACCACTCTTGCCCTGCACACACGCACGCACGCACAGCCACAGAGAAAGAAACAAATCACAAATCACAAATCACAAATCTCAAATCTCAAATCTCAGAGATTGAAATTAGTTGAATTGATGTTAGGGTTAGATTAGCTACTCTTTGGAGAGGATGGGAATGATTTCGAAGATGACAAGCTGAAGAAGATTGCAGGAGAAGGCAAAGACGACGCTGAAGATGATTTGGACGAGGACACGTTTCTCTTCGTACTCTTTGTAGAGGCGACGGTTCAAAAACCACAGACCCGCCCAACCCAGTAAACACAGACATCCCACCACCGCCACACCTTCAAACATTCCCCTTCCCCAACCCATCTCTATCTCTCCAATTCTAATTACTTTCTCTTCTCTTCTCAACCAAATCAACAACCATCACTCCCTCCCTCAGATCCTTTCATCCAACAACAATATGCAATGCTTCCAATTCATCAACAGCCACCCTTTTAACTAAGTTTAATCACTGTCACCTTTCCTTTTGCACTACTTTTTTACATCTCCATACATACACTTTCCTTATTAATTCTATTTTCATTATTTTTTTTCATGCATCATTTAATTACTAATATGAAGACTTGTTTATGTTAATCAATCCAAAATCCTCATCTTACATATAATTATTACAAAAATCAATCATTTTTAATTTTATTTTATTTTTAGGTTTAGTAACAAATTCTATTCTCAATTTTTTATTTTTACTAAATTTTATTCCCAACAAATTAATTTCACACATTTTATTTCAATTTTTAAACAAATTATGAATTTTATTTTTCCATTAAAATTGACTTTAAATTCATAAAAAAGGATAAAATTTACTTAAAAATTGAGATGAAATTTATCAAACAATAAAAAATACATAAAAATTTTAATATCAAATAACAGAAATTTTTTTTTTTTAAATTTAGAAATAAAAAAGTTAAATTAATTTATTAAAATAAAATTCATCTAAAATTATAAAGTTATAGGTAAAATTTATAATTAAATCTCGTCTTTTATATAAATTCCAATGAAAACATATTTTAATACAACATTGTATTAATTAATAGAATAATATGATAAAATAATTAAATTTTATTAAATGTTCTTGATTATATATATACTTTTTCAATATATTCTACTTAAATTCATTTTTTTTCAATATCTTAATGATCACATATTAATAGAAATAATATGACATATATTATTTTTTTATTTGTTAAATACATATAAAAATTTTATTAAGTATTCATAGATTTAACTTAGTTGATTAAATAGAATATAGAAATTGTTATAAATTTATTATCATCAAGTCTTCAATTCTTACAAATCAAAAAATATATATAAAGGTTTATTAAAAAATTAAAATAAACTAATTTCAAAATTCAATAAATTTAAATATAATCGATAGCTTATTATAATATATATTCTAGAATTATTCCTTCTATTTTATTGTTTGATTTACTCACTATTTGAATAATATCTCTCCCATGCTTCTAAATTGTAATGAATTGTAAGTGTTTTTTTCTTTTCACAATTTTATGACTGATCAAATTTTAGAAGGATGGATTGACTTATTCATTGATAAAAAAAATCACATGCAATTTATAATCTAAAAGATAAAAAATACTTATAATTTGTAAGGATTACATAATTAAAAAAATAATTTAAATATATTATTAAAATTTAATGTCAACATGTCGTTAATTTAAGTAAAATTAAATTTAAATTTTTTAAATATCTTTTTAAATTTAAATCTCACATAAAAATGTGATTGGATAAAATATTTTATTAAAATTTGATAGGGGATTCTTTTAATTTTTTTTAGAATCTTATGTTAGAAATGTTAAATTCCAATATTTGATATGTATATTTTTAAAATCTATTTTTAAGATTTTTCTTTAATTTATTTTTTCACTAAAAATATTTATGAAAGTGAATGAGAATTTAATTATTTTTAGTTAAACTTTTTTTATATTATAATAAAAATATCATATTATTCTTATTAGATAATTTAATAGGATAAATAATTTAAATTTAAGACTATTCTTTATAAATATAAATATTCTTAATAATATTTATGATGAAGTAAATAAATTTAGTTATTTTTAGTAATCGTGATGTTTTATTATTCATAGTTTTTAAAAATCGTGTTTATATATTAAAATTTTGATTTTGGATCAAAAACTATTTTGGATCTGTTTGGATCACACTTAGCATACCAGAACTTGATTTTAGAATGATTAAAACACTACTATCTTATTAATTATGATGTTTAGTAGTGTGTTAGAAATATGATTCAATATTTTAGCCTCAAGTCTGGTTGAAGTCATTAGAAGTAACTCACAAAAAAATTTAATTGTAACATTTGTTTAATATATACCCTTATTATTTACCGTAAAACTTTTATAGAAAATGTTTTATATAATGTTCAACTGTTATTTTATAATGTTATCATATATGTATTAGAAAAAAATGCACCGATGTAATAAAATATTTTTATATTATTATTTAATTACAAATCATCTTAAAATTTATATTAATAATAATTTTTATTGATTATCAATATAAAAAATTTTAGGTATCAAAACTTTTCTTGAACATGAAATTAAACATATAAAAATGTATCTAAAACTAATTCTCCAATATAAAATTAAACACATTAATTCAAAATCAATTCTATAAATACATATCCAAACACATACTTTGAGTTTAAACAACTTTAAGTATTATGTTATGTAAAAATATTATACTGAGTTTCACTAAAGATAGAATTAAAAACATAAAAACATAACGTTACTTCAAAATCAATTCTACAAAATTAATTTTGCCATCTCTCGTAAAAACACGAACAAAGTTTGCTTAAAACTGCATCCAGGATATGATTTACGTCATTTTCATCCCCATCCCAATGTTCCGATACATGTTATCCCTAGAGTACAAAAGTGAAAAAATTAGTTTCAAGGTTTGACCCAAACCAACGAAAAGTAAGAGGTCACTGCAAAGCAATGCACAGACAACTGGAGTTCCATCTTCTAACTTCTAAGGGATGCATTAATTCATGAACAAAACCAGTGACTTTATTTAGCACAAATTCAGTACGAAGTATTTATGTTTGTTGTTCATTAGATACAAAAACAAGAATGTTCCAAGGTTTCTACAAATACCCACCCATCAAATAAGAAGATTATGATCTTGCTTATAACAAATGGCTGAGGTTTCATAAAGTTGTACAACAGCTCAGCTTGAATGAAAATACTCGAACATGGGATTCCTTAGGACCGCACATATACTGATAGACTTATTTGATCCTTCCATATCATTGCATTGAAAATCTTGAAGGACTGCTCCTAATTATCTGCAACAATACAATTACAAGATTCAGCCAATTCATACTTCGAAGCTAAAATTTTGCCTAAATTGAATCTCATTCTCACCATGTGGGGACTGAGAGCTCGATGCAGAGAAATCGGAAGACATAGGAATGGATATTGAGAGTTGAGTTGTGGAGAAGGCTGTTTGGTTGGATCTCTCATCTTCCAGACCAGACCATGACTCCCTGCTTTTAGGCCATTCATTAAAAAAGGGTCGAAGAGGCTGGCCCTCCTCCTTCACGTGTTCTCCCGATGCATATTCACCAGATAAAAATGAATGCTGGGGATAATCACTATGCAACAGGGAATCATTGCTTGATTTTGATGTAGAAAAAGAGGCAACTCTGGTTGACATAAAAGGCCATGTGTTTTCCAACTGTGACTCCATTTGGAGAACCTTGTTGCCTCCGGAAGCTTCAGAAAAGAAGCAGTGTTCACCACCCTCGGATTTAAGTCCTTGAAGATACCTGTTTAGTTCAAGTAAAATTGCCCGCAGTTCAAGAGATACGGAATTAATATCAATACTGCTAACATGTTCAACAGTCATATTTAATTATACGGAAGCATATCATTACATTAGAATGTGCCTTGTTGGCAAGCTGAATGGTACAAACAAATAATCATGATAATGATTGCATGACATTAGCAAAAATAACAAATTGAAGAAGGCAAAGAGCAGTAGACTAGGCAAGGTCACCACCAATGCATTCCTAGTTACAAATGTACCATTATTCAATAAAATTAAAGCATTCGAGGTCTCATTATTTTAAATTAATTCACATCACAACATTGAAATTATATGGTGGAAGCAACAATGAATTAAAGAAAAAAAATGATATTAACAATGATGAAATTACTATCAAGATCCTAATTAAGCTTGATGAAATGAAACACAAGGAAAAATCAAAGGTGCTGAAAACAACCACAAATTCAAACTTCACATAGTGCAATAAAATCTTTGAATTCAATGACTGACTGCAGTCTCCCTACCAATCGCTAAAGTCAAAACTTAGAATAAATTCCCAACTTGTCTTCTGCCCCACAAACCCATCATCAATGCGTTATCAATTTGATATTTAATTGTGATGTCATATAAATATTCAGAGGAATAGAAATAATTTGTCTTATAATCTGCAACTTACTATTTAAGAAAGAACTAACTAACATGGCTGTATGGAACTAGAAAAGAGAACATAAAACAGCAACTGGAAAAAAAAAAACAAAATAAAAGTACAGGATTTAATGAAAAACTACAATTTTCCTCATCGTTGAAATATATATATATATACACACACACAGAAGCTGAAGCAAAGCAAGGTAGCCCACAGCTCTAGTCTTTCTTTTGACAATATACACAAAGATGTAGATACTTTTGCAGTGAATAGCACTATAACAACGCAACTAGTTATATTGGTTGCAGATCTCTGTTACAACAATATTAGAAATCCACAATATAAGCATGTCACTGTCCTCATAACAGAAATCTATCCTCACAGTAATTATAAAGAAACTGCTACAAATTCAAATTAAAATAATTCAAATTAAAACATTTAAACTCAAGAATGTGAAGAAGTAAAGGCAGTTCCTTTGAATATGCCAAGCAAAATGACCTTAATTAAAGATATAATTTCTATTCTATTCTTTATAGCTGATGTATTTTTCAAATTCCAAGCAAACAATGGGTGCAAAATATGATAAGGATGTCTATACCTGTATTCTTTACTAGGAATCGCATAGGGAATGGAATCTAGATGATAATTGGTGTGGTTGGTTCCAGAATCAGTACCCTGGAGATTACCAAAGGCATTTGTGGGAAGGTTTTGGAAGTTTACAGTACTACTGCTGCCACCACCACCAGTGACAGGGAGTGATGTGACAGTTGAGGATGAGTGAGTCATAGTTTGTGATTCCACAGGCTTTCTTGAACGGTTGCGGCCACGGTGCATGTGGCGCTCGCAGTACTTGGAGTCTGGGTATGCATCTTTGGAGCACCTCCACTTTTTTCCATCAGTCCTCCTGCATCGTCCTGGCTCAGGGTCCACCTTCTTCCCATAGAAGGAACAATAACTCACTGCAAAGTTAGTCATGCAAAGCTGTCTCGTTACCAACATCCCAAACACACCTCAGACCTTAATGAATAAAAGACATTCGTTTGGCATCAATAAAGACAAAATGGAAGTTTAGTATACATAGCTAATAGGTGAAAATCTCCATATCAGAATATGCAATATTATAAGCATAGAAAGCTAGAGAGGAGGAAAGCAATCCAATCAGCAAATTACAAATTTGCCTCTCAATAATTACATCCGGAAAGGCAAAAGAAAATCCATATGAATGATGCCTAATAATTGCAAAAATTAAAAGAAAACCCTCCAAAAATGGAAAGACAATTTGTTCAGGCCTCTAGGTCTGCCACCTTCTTAAATGACAATCCAGCGAACAGGCTTCACGTACCCTTGCCATAAATAAGCTCTTTGGGTCATTCAGGGACGAAGGGCTATTATAGCCATATGCAGTCATTAGGGTTGAAAGAAAAGCATTGATGTTACTTACACTTGCACTTCCACATGAATGACATATTCACTTGCGGTTACAGGCATCACCAAATTAAAAGAATCACTAACAGATGCTGATTATAGAATCAAAACTAAAGCAAAATAAAATAAAATAAAATAAAACAAAACAAAAACAATTTAATCTCTCATTGTTTGGGGACACGAAAATAGGTAAAGATTGCCAAAAGGAGTTACACACAAACAAAGGAAGCAGGATTTGGGAACTCACATGTGGGATGGTGAAAAAAGCCATGGGAAATAGAGTGGAAGCTCTTCTGAATAGGAAGCACAAGATCAGGAGGCACAGGAAGACCCGCAACCATGTACTTAAAGATCAAAGCTTGGTGCTCGAGTTCCTGCCACTGAGACACTGTGAATGGCGACCTCCCATAATAAGCATTACTGAAACCCATCAAAGTCCCTCCGCCGCTGCTGTTCATGTTTTGCACTGTTCTTGTTCGGTATCCAAATCAAACATAGTCAGACCCCAAACATGAGATCAACCTTTGTCAGAACCATTTGGGTTTCCTTTCCTTGCTGCTGACACGGCGCAAGTGTCGATCCGATGGCTATGGCGATGCTCCAACTTAAAGTAAACTCCCATTCAACTCAATCATTTCCATCTCCTATTCAACTCAATACTCTTTCTTTTCTTCTTCAAATTTTACTACTTAGAAATATTAAAAATTAAATTCACGTCAATAGTTTAAATTTTAATGTCAAAAAAACTTCTCTTATTTAAGTATTGGCATGAGAATAAATTAAAAATATTTTTTTCTAAACTCTGTCGAGAGAAAAAATTCATAAAATATTATTTTAATTATAATAAATTAATTGCAACACATACTACTAAATTAATTATAATAAAATTGTTAAAAGTCATATTTGTTGTAGTACATAAATCACATACAATTTAAGTAGAGGAAGTGTTTTTTACTTCTTCTTTTTTCTTTTGTAATTTATGTTGTCATTTACTCATTTTGTTGCAAGGATGGTCTATTTTTATTATGCTACTCATTTACTCATTTAACTAACATCATTTCTTTATATATAAATGAAATTCTCAATCCAGTTAGTCGCATGAATCTCCCATGGATTTGTATGGGTGTTTAAACCTATAGATATTGTAATGACAAAAGTTAGAGAGACAAAACAATTTAAGGAATATATACTTATAAAAATCCTATCATTTTAGCTGTTGATTGTTGCTTTTTAAAATATGTTGTGCTTATGTCTCTAATCTCATATCCTATGTAGATTATTATTTTTTTACTATCACTAGTTTGATGTCTCATACAGCTTTTATATAAGTTTTGTAGTTTGTTTCAATTATAATTAAAGGTGTTTTTTAGTCACAAAAGAATACAAAATTAAAAGTGTGTCTTTATTAACATAAATAAACTTTTGATATTTATAAAATATATATTTTTATTTCAATTTGTAAAAAAAAAATATTTTATTTTAGTTCTTATTGTTAATTAACAATATTAATTAAGGATATAATATGACATTATTTGAATAAATTGTGATTTAAAAATATAGTTGAAAGAAAAAAAAAATCACATAATTGTTATGCTAAACTTTTTTATTACGCAAAAGTTAATAAGTTATTAATATTGTTATTATATTATTTTTTATTGATAGGAATTGAAGACAAATGTTGAAAAATTTACACTACCTCGCATATCATATTCAACCAACTTAAGTTAAAAAAAAAAAACATCTTTAAATGACTAAAATAAAATATATTTTACTTTACAAATACTAAAATATTATTTAAGCCTTCTTGATATAGGTGAAGTTGTAAATAAATGAAATAGGTAGGGATGGATTCCTTTATTTTTTGAAAAAAAATATGATTAAAATATTGTTTCTTGAATTTTAAAACAAATTACATTCGACTCCTTTTATACTTTTTTGATTATGATTGATACTCCCTATTTTTTCAATTTGTAAAAAATCACTTTATTATTTTGCTTGCATAACAACATCTACCTCACTCCCCTAAATATTATTGTATCTGTCAACCAGAAAGGTCATGTGATTAACACGTGAGTTTTTAATCAATTTTCATTCCAATTGCATTAATCTTTTCTTTTTCATATTATCGTGTTTTCATACACAAGAAAGTAAATAAAGGTGAAATTGGTTTTTGTGAAATTTTTTGACAACTTTTATTATTGGGCAATAAAGCACGTTGGGTGTTTCACTATTATATCTTATAGTTATTATCAAACTATTTGGTATAGGTTTAAGTTTCTTTATAGCTTTGTTATCTTCTCATGGATTTCATTGTGTTAATTGCTAATTGTAGCATCATTACTATAAACTTACAAAAATAAACAAACTCAACCTAACCTCCATAAACCTACATGACACAAATAAATCACCAAACTTATAAAAACAACCAAACTGAAATACCTTCCATGAATTTGCAAGACACATATAAACCAATATGAGCCAACTAATCACAATCTACACACAAAAATTTTAGCACTTTTTTCTTCAATCCCAACAAAGATTAACCTCCAAACTCAAACATTGTCACCATTGAATTAGTAGGTAAAAACAACCACTGAGAAGTGTTGAAAATGAACCACAACACAACACAAAAGTGAAACATCTAAACCAACAAAAACATAGACCTTTTTTTCTTCTTTTTAACAATCAACCTACATTATCATTAACCTAACATCGAACTTGACCATAGTGCATCAACAAACAACCCATGACACAAACTGCAACCCTAAAGCAAACAAATAAGTTCATACAAACCATCATTAACCATAAATTGAAATCCAAAACCACTACATGAATTGTTGTCTCAAAGCCACAAACCAAACTCGTAAGCCCAATAACTACGACAACCAATAACTCATGTGTCCTTCCTCCATCATGTATAGTTTTATCTCTTCAATCATATATCTAAAGAAGAAACATGTCAACCTATATTATCATTACATGTTAGTGCCTTACACAATAATTATCATTTATGCCTTTATTCCCCTTATGAACAAAGTCAATTTTTTTACAAGCCATTCTAAATCAATATGTTGATTCACGCAATGCAATCCAAGCACAACACGTATTTTGCCCTTTTCGAACCAAACTACATCCAATTTTCCTTGCCCTTATTTAGCAAAACTATTACCTTGCCTTTTTTTGAAATTATAGTTGCCCTTTTCCAATTCAAAATTTAAAAGGCAGAATTTTGGGTTTAGGATTAAATGAAATGAACACTTGGTTTTGCATATAAACAATAAAATATCATTTAACAATCAATTTAAAAGGTTGCTCGACATTGTTATAATAAAGAGACCAAAATAATGTTAAAAAAACAAAAACAAAAAAAACAAAACAAAGGAGTGTTAAACACAGTATGAGAAAAATTACTGGGAGGATGAGTATAATTCACTTTAAATTTTATTAATCTCAAATTATCTTGTTGTTGATACCAACAACTTCCTATACGTGTAAATTTGAGTTTTATAAATTTAATTTTTAACATACTATATTAAATGAATAGTTAATTCACGCATTCGCACACCCATGCATGTATTATAATTTATCCTTCAATTTTAAATATTTTTATTTTCATCCAAACATTCTTATATAATTAAACTCATCTTGTTTTTTTTATAATGATGAAATTTTTTATAATACTTTATTTTTTCATCATCATGTGTATTAGCTCGAGTGAAATTGAGTTTAAAATCCTAAAGCGATATTTTATGTTTAAGTTTTATAGATGAAAAAAAAAAGATAATTGGAACAGGAGATCCTACTAAAGATAATCAGTAACGCGACTACCTTCAACAAAATCAATAAATACTTTACATCATTAACACAATAAAAAAACTTCATTTCTCCTCAAAATAGTTGCTTTCATTATTGTTTATCAATGATGATATATATGTTAATATATATTTTGAAATTTTCTTAAATTTAAAAATACTCATAATAAGTGTGATTGTGTATATTAAATTTTATGGTTAAATTAATTTATAGTTTTGTGAATTAATGACAATTTCTAATTAGGTCAATACTTTTTTAATTTGATCCTTAAACTTATATTATTTTTTTAACTAGATCATTTTGTCTAACCATCATTACAAGACATTAAGGGTAGAGACCTAATTGAAAAAAAAAAGTTTAAGAACTTACAAAATAATTTAAAAGTAAATTAAAAATCATACAAACACACATCACTCAATTGAAAGGTATATTCATAAGGAGTGCATTAAGCTTGTCCATATAGAACATGTAAAGGAGAATCAAATGTGTAGTAAGATACTTCTAACCTATATTTTATAAGTAAAATAAAGTTAGTTGTATAAGTTTACAACAAGATTGTTGTAAGATGAAGTTTAAAAAAGACTTATAAAATAATACTTGCAAAGGTACAAAAATTTAATTATACTTAAGTCGAGTGAATTTGCAAAGATAAAAATATTGGTCGAACAATCTACAAAGGTTAATAATACTCATTGCAAAGTTTGAAATGTTAAAAATACTCAATTCAAAATGTAGAGATGACAATATTAGATTCAAGAGTAATTTACAAGAGATTGAGAAAAATATCGAGACTACAAATAAATTGAGAATTACTCATTAGGTTTTTTAGTTATTTGAAATTTCTTGAGTAGGTTCTCAAATATATATATATATTCACTTAGGTTTTTATTGTTAATTTTTCTTAATGACATCACACATTATTTTTCTCTTTTGTTGAAGACAATACATACATTGGTACAGTAATTGATTATTTTTTCCAATCCTAATTGTTTCTTTTTTTTTCTTTTCAATTTGCATACCTTTATGATAAAGTAAAATATATTTTTTATTTGTGTGTGTTTAATAAACTTGTTTTAATGAATTTATGAGATACATCGCCTAAAAGACAATGTAAAAAAACACTTAAATATTTCTAAATACTTAATAGTCAAAATACATAAAAATAATCTTCTCTTATTTTTTTGATAAAACAATTTTCTACTTTATAACTAGCTATAATTGTTCTTGCATGTGTTATATTAATATTTCAAACAAGAAAATATGGACAAGAAAATTAAAAGGAAAAAGTCAAATAAGTATAACAACTCTCGTGACTTTAAATGTTGCTAAAAAATCCATAAAGTTGTGTTTTGATAGAAATTTTAAAATTTTAAAAGATTTGAAATCCTTGAAATTTATTTATTTTTGTTTTTAAATATTTTATTTAAATAAATCAATTCAAATTTCTTAAATTTAAATTATTAATTTAGACACGATATATGCAAATTTTTATTTATAAATATTTATTTAAAAATTAAAATTTTAATAATTGAAATAATTATTAACCAATTTTAAAATATTTAACAGTTTAAAAATAATGTTAGTATTAAATAATATTTAATAATTAATTAATTAATTAAAAATACAAATATTTAAAATATGTCAATATTGATAAACAAATCAAGGAGAACAAAAAAAAAAAAAAAAAAAAAGAGGAAAGAAGAAAAGAGAAAAAACAAAGTATGGAGATTAGAGAGATAGAGAGGAAAAAAATGAAAATAAATATAAGAGAAAGCAAAAAATCAAAAAGAGAATGAGAGAATAAGGGCAAAAGGATTTTAAAGAGATAAAATGTCTATAAATAAGAAATATCAAATAACTATAGTAAAAATATTTGAAATTCTTATTATTGTAATGAAATTTTTTATAATTTTAAATAGTCAAAATATTTTTATAAATAACTAAAATTTTAATTTATTTTTAAATCTTTCATTTAAATAAAATACTTCATAACAAAATATTTAAAATTCAAAAAAATCACTCTCTTAAATTTTTTTTATCAAAACATAACATACATTTCTTTTTAGTCCATAATTATTCATTTTAAATTCTCCTAATATAAATCTATTAAAACCTAAGTCACAAAAATTATTGTTAAAGTTTTGTAATTTTTTTTACAAGATATTAGATTCTTACATGATTTTTTTTTAAATATACTATTTTTTATGTGAAAACATTTTCAACAAATCTCCTAAAATTGTAATTTTTGATTTTTTTAATTTTAACTTTTATAATAAATATATTTAGTCTTTATTATATTTATTTTCTAATTATGTATTACATTATTCCAAAACAATAATAAAATGAGTTTAGAATATTTTAATCCATAAATTATATAAAATTTTATTTTTGTAATCTTTAAACTTTTTTATTATTTAATTAATATTTTTTATTTTCTTTCATTTTAATTTTAATTTTTTAACTTTTTTCTTATCTTTAAGAGTCAGTAAGAATCATAAATAAAAAAAAACCAGACTATATACTTCAAAGTTATACGAATAAAACTTCATACTAATATCATAATAAAAAAACTATATCAATAATAATT
>JAMLFT010002811.1:0-23972 GCA_026544285.1 Pachyrhizus erosus | reverse complement strand
ATAAATAAAAACATGTAAATAATTATAAATTTAACACACGCATATATGAAGTAAGTATATTTTATATTATTAAATTGATATAATTAATTTTTTTAATTAATTTCATATTAATTTTATTTATGCTTAAAATAATAAATAAAAGTATGTAAAATAATTATAATTTTAAATCGAGTTGAACTAACAAGTTAAACTGAGTTGTTTGTGAATTTAAATTGAGTTGAATTCGAACTGAAAATAAAAGGTTAATATCAAACTCAAGTTGAGCTTTTAGCTGAATCAATGCTTATTAAGTTGGATCAAACTAAAATATAAGATGTGAGAGAGTCGAATTGAGTAGTGGGTTAGTCTTGGAATGTGAGAAAGGTTCTCAAAAACATGATATAAAAATTTAAGACAATTAAACCAATTCGTTTATGGTCCGATTTCTAGTGGTTGAACTCGATTTAATATAGGTTTAGTGATGTACTTATTAGGTTGTAAACATAAATGATTCAATAAGTGAACCAACTCGACTATAAGTTTCATTTTCGATTCAACTAGTTGAACCGACCAAACCAAGCTGGATTTAATAACACTTATTAGCTCTATCAAATATTCTAAATATACAATTATAGTCCCTCATTTTTTAATTATGCAATTTTAATCTCTCAAATTTAATAATTATAAAATTAAAATTAATATTTTAAAGACTAAAATTATACAATTACAATACTTAGAAGACTAAGATAACAAAATTATAATATTTAAATGACTAAAATCACACAATGAAGATAATTTAGAGAATAAAGTCACATAATTACAATACAAAATACTAAATTCATACATTTATGATTCCTAAAAAACTTAATTAGTACAATTAAACCTTAATGAGGTAAAATTACATAATTATTATATTTTAAAAACCAAAAGTATAATTCCATAAATAAACAGGTTTTAAAAAGTGTTCGTACGAGTTTTTATTACATTGAAGTTAGGTTGTTGCACAAAGTCAATTCCCAATATTTGTGAAATATAATTATAAATAGAATTTTTTACTGAACAATTATAAATAAAACTTAATTATATTTTAATTCCTCAAATTAGAAAATCTATTTTTTAGTCCATCAAATGTAAATTTATATCTTTTTATTTCTAATATTCTGAACTAAGTAGAACATTTTTCTATTTCAAAGAAGTAAAAAATACAAATTTTTATTTGAGAGATTAAACTAAAATCAAGTAAGCCTTATAAATATCTTAGTACTTTTCTTTTCCTATACCAAAGAATTCCAATAAAAACACTACTGGACTCCTATTAAATTTCACAAACTGGTAGTACACTCCATTATCTCGCCAAAAATAAGAAATTATGGAGTGTTAATGTGCTATACATGCGATTTCACTGGTAACTTTTAATATTTCCGGCTTTGGCAAACAATGTGTAAAATACAAACTACATCACATGAAAGATTACACTGAAACTTTTTTCTTCCATTGAAAGTTATTTGATGAAACCATCATTCGAGTGCAAATCACAGTGAAGTTCAAATTAGTCACTCAGCTTGCAAATGTCAATGAACTTCTGAACTGCATTATGGTATTGGGTTCCCTGTAAAAAGAACAAGTACAACATGTGCAAGTTAGAAAGTTTGCTATATTTCATCAACATATCTATTATATATAGAATAACAAAATAATAGACGAAGGACAGAGAAATTTCTGTTCCCTTTTTCCATTGATCCTAGTCAAACAAATAACTGAAACATATAAGATGTTGACCATATACAAAAAGGTATAATTTGCTTGGCTTATAGATAAAATATAATCATTGCTGTTTCAGACAGATTATCTTTGTCTGCTTATCCTTCCACTAGCATGCCCTGATGATAGGACTTAAATCTGACATTCTCAATTCTCATTGGAAATTCATTCTTGATATGTCAAAATCATGCATATAGATCCTTCAACAAGTAAGGGGTAAAAGTTGACCAAACAGCCAGTAAAGCAAAATAATGTGTCCATGCCGAAAGTGTCAAAAGAAAAACTGTGTTATCATGCTTCCAAATATAATAAGTCCAATTGACTAAATAATGCCAATGATAAAAGTGATTAGGCAATGTTAGAAACTCAAACAAACCGAACTGGTAAACAATACCTCCCAATAAAGTTGGTGACAGTCCATGCACTGCCAAAACTCTAAATTCTTGTCAAACAAGCAATTTGGAATTCTTTGAAAACCCTTTGCAGCTTCAATAGCCTCTTCAGTTGTCAATGGCTTCTGAATAAAAGTTCCATTGCATTTTGTGCACCTTGACATTAGCTGATCCTCATTAATTTTTAGCTGAAAAGTTTCAATAACCTGAAAAACACTTCAAGTTTAGCCTTTGTAACACCATAGCATCACTCTCAAGCAAGAAATGCATAACAATTTTTCTGTTCACTTTGCAATAATAGAACTGAGGTGGAAGAGACTTTTTTGTGCGTGTGCAAATCTAGGGAGAAATAGAAAGTGTCGTCACAAAGATAACTTCAAAATCCATGTACTAAACTCTAACCCATCATGAGATTTTTGCATTGTCCATAAAATTTAACATTATAAAATTAATAAATAAGGGTTCCTTAAAAGACAACGTAACCATAATATTGTGAATCTTTTTACTTTCACAGAAATGTATATTAATCTCTTTATGTAGATAGTTAACTTAACCATACCTCGAGTAGCTGTTCATTTTTTAGAAGACTCTTCACTCTATATATTTGGTTTTTTGTCAGATAATCATGTCTTAGCAACTTCGCATCCCGCGTCAAAATCACCCGTTTCTCTTTTTGTGCTTGCTCTATCAACATCCTAAATATAAATGAAAATAGTTTCACAGAAAAAGAGAGAAAAAATACATATAGAAGTAAATCAGCAGTCAGAAGAATGACATTGAGCATATACTAGAATCAACAATAATAGAATCATACTCTATTTAACCTTGGTTCAGGCTTCTTTGAATAAGGAATTGCAGCATCTATCCCGACACACCGTAAATGTTTTGCCAAGCCTTCAACCTGAGTAAATTCCTTAGAAATTCATGCTTACATTTTTATTTTATAAACATTCAGATCCTAAATTAAAATAAAACACTTCCTTTTTGGATAAAACAGTTCCATAAAATATTCATAAAACAGAAGTCCAGAAAAGGGGTACCGATGGCTATAGGCACTGATAATGATGAAAAAACCTTTTCTTCTGTGCATCACAGATGATTGAATTAAACTAATGGTTAAACATCTTAATATTGAAGAAAGGGAACATCAAAGCTACTTGATTAAGATGCTTACCATGACATCACAAAGGAACTTTGGATATCCATTTCCCCCCACCAAAGGATCCCAAGGTGGGGTACCTTGCCACTCCTCAAACTTCTCAAAATGATTTCCTTTGCTAATCCCATTAAATAGTGAATGCTTCTTCCCTTTCTTTTTTGAACTTTTAGGCTTTCTGTCTGACTCCTTTAGCAAAATCCTATCACCATATTTTTTCACAATTTTCAACAAAACTTCATCCATTGGCACAGTAACCCAACATGATGGTTTTTGGATCATTCCCCCTGCTAAAGGTATCATCCGAGCAGCATCAGAACAAGTAGTGGCTTGGATAATTGCTAAAGCTTCACAAAAATGTGCTCTTAGGACTTTATCACTCATATCATGATTTTTGAAAAGCTCTTTCAACCCAAGACTTGCATCAGCGTTAGACAATACCGTAGTCTCAAGAATCAAATCTCCTGCAGTGAAGAATTCAACAAAATGTCATGTCTAAAAATTCTCTGTATAATGCCTCAATGTTTGGATAGCAAATAACTCAATCATTATTAGATGAAAGACAATAGACGGGAATGAATGGATATATCCTGTGATCATAAAGTAAGATTAAAAAAATTACAGAAAGTTTCCATATTTATCCAATGTGTTGCACAATGAGGCTTATTTCTGTGGATGCATGAGTAGGAAATGAAAATTACCAAATGAAGTTGCAGGGTTATTGGAACTAAATATCTGCTGGTAACAATTATTTCAAAATAAGAATTTGTAAGAATCATTTCCCTAGAATATTTGGTAATAATCTGCTGTCTTACAATGAAATTAGTTTACAGAATGAATTATGATTAAATCAAGGAACACACTAATGGATAGTTTCAAAGATGCTACACAAATTCAGAAAATTTAATGCAAAGGTGCTTATTTTGTAACAAATTCTGAAACTGGAGATTAAATGGATAAGGGAACAAGGGTATTCGATTAATAATGAGATGTCTATGCTAGATATACATCTGAATAACAAACACCAAATAATGAGCTCCAATGATATGAATGAGTATTTTAGATACAAACCACTAACACATTTATGCTAATATACATAAAATACTAGTTGAGTAAACCTGTTCATGCCCAACCTAATACTAGTTGCTAACATAATAAAAATCCTAATATTCAAAAATGTAAAATTTTAAATAATCCACATCTTATTGTCAGAATTACCAACATAATGAGAATACTTTATTTAATTTTCTAGCAAAAATCAGCACAAATAATGCAAAGTCCAATAAACTAACAAATAAACTATTTCTTTAAACAAATCCAATAAAACTCGTTATTCAAGCCCCCTCCAAGTAATGATAATCATGCAAGGGAGACACATATTAAAGCCACTATCAGAAAAACAAAAGGCTCAATCATACTTTCAGGTTATGTTTCCTCCAGTTTTCCCAAAATTGCAAATACAGCCCCTAAAATTAAATAGCTGTGTTACTGCTGTCCTACTTTTCAAATTTGAACCACCTAGTCGCTGCATTAAGTTGTTCAGTTGAAAGAAAAAATTGGAAATCTAGCCCTAATTTGTCATGGGACCAAAGTGGATTGTCATGTATCTTTGAAGCATCACAGTACATTATCCTGTCAGCTTTTTTTCTAGTGCCACATTGGCAAATTCCTTCGGATGTCGTGACCAGTCAAACTACTTCTATTTGAAAATAGGAGGATAACATTTACCAATAGGCAATTTTTGTAAATCAGTGATCAAATATCCAATCAAGTAATAAAACAAAAATTCAAATGTAGCAATAGAAGAAATATAACACAATGGTAGGCTTGTAATTTTTCCAGAGTTTGTGGTATAAAATTTTCTGGCATTACAAACCTTCTTTGACAACCTTTGCCTGGAAGATCCCAAATATGTCGAGCAAGCAATGAGCGTCCATAGCTGCATAGGTTATCTGCTCTTCTGTAAGAGGACGGTGTGACCAATCACTACATTGGAGTTCCTAAAGCAGATATAATTTTGGTTAACACCATAAACTAATTAAAAAATGCCATTTGGACCAACTCTGGATCCTGAACTTCCAAGAGAGCACATAAACATCCTTGAGCAAATAAGAGGATCCTCTTTGATGTCTCATTACAGACATCTTGTTTCAATTTAAATACAAGAATATGAACAGCAGTATCTTTGTACTGTATTCAGGTCAATCCTATTATTGCTTTTGAAAAGTCAAGAAACATAATAATTTGTAACTTGCAATATTTGTTTTGTGGTCAAACAAATATCTTCAGAAATCACTTTGAAAGCTAAGATATTCTGATAGATATAATCCTGCAAATAGGAGAGCGGACAATATTTTTTTGTCAGAGCATATAAATCAAATGACAAGTTAAAAGTTAAAATTTGAGATGCACCTGTCACCTCTATCAGAAGACAGGCAACTAAAGATTAATTCTGATAGAACTTAAACCAGCCCATTAATCAGTAATATCAATATTCATAGGGTGATTATCATTCTGGAATTGTTACTAGAACATTTTACTGTATCCAATAATGGAATTTGCATCCAACAAAAAGAAAAATATTTTCAATTTAGAGTACAACCTGGAATCTTCTAGATATAGAACACATTTCCAACAATCATTCTACAACCCACAAGGATGAAGCCCTTAGTTTTAAAACTAATATGCATATTGATGTCAGACATGAATAGAGTACCAGTTAAGAGATACAAATCCATCAATATGCCTCTACCTAATTACTTAAGCTTTGAAGATTACTGGTTCTCCACATGATACCATAGCTACAGCAGCCAAGTGGATAGTACTTGGATTGATCCATGCTAACATCAATCACTTTGTAATAAAACTAAATTTCATCATTAGGTAAAAGTGAGTTTGTTCACGGTCCATGCTTCAAGTCTAACTGACTCCAGTTTGAGTGGCCATGAAAGAGATTTAAATCCACTCATTTCCTCAGCCACCATTTCAGGATGATTCATTCTCTAACAAAATTAAATAAAAATTTTACCAATGGACACCCTCTCATTCCTTCTTCTCATCAAACCAAAACAAGATACAGAAAGAACAACATGGACCAACAAGCTTCCAGCAGTACAATTTCTTTTAAAAGGAAAAGATATTGACAGCAACAGCCTAACAATTCAAGCAAAAAACAACTGATAACACCTTCCTCCAAATGCTAATAGAGAACTCATTTCACCTAAAGCAAAGAATTCCACACAATAACTCAAATAAGAAAAGCCATAGAAGTAGACCAAATGCTGAAGTTGAATGAATAGCTTGTGAAAATGAAACATACCTTAGAGAGCGAAAACCCCAATACTTCAGTACATATGGTTGACAAACTCTTACTTTGCTTGGGTACATGTTTCTTATTATGCTGCAGATGATTGTACACACTCCTGATATCCAAATATGGCTCAACCTATCCACGATTGAATTCAGAAATTGTTAGACAAAAACAGGAGCATAGCAAAAACTTTTATTTACAAGGGTTAGTGGTGCTTGTAGTTTCTGAAAATTTTCCAAATTTTGGTTTTTGTCCATGACTTTTAAAACATTGCTTTAGTTTATATATTTTTGGTTACATTACTTTTTGGTCCCTTAATTTATTTAGTAGATTCAATTTGATCCCTTTATTTTTAAAAGGTTTAATTAGGTTCTTTAGTTTTTAAAATGAGTTCAATTAGGTCCCATTTTCTTCCATCAGCTTTGTTAAATATCTGATGTATTTATTTCTTCCTTTCCTTTCAAGTCTGCACACTGCTGCCCTAGGTGTAGGATAGCTCTTGGTGCAGACTGCACACTGCTATGCAGCCTTACCCTGTACCCCTTGCTTTAATATATATATATATATATATATATAAGTCAGTCTGCTGCCAGATTAGGCAGGTTGAGTATTTTCAAAATTTAACTTGGTATCAGAGCGGGAACGATCCCACCCTGTCCTCTGCCCGCCTCCACCGCTGTCTGCCACCGCCTATCTCGAAACAAAACTCGGGTAGAATTTAATTGCTTTATCAAGCGCGACCCAACCCAACTCCTACCAGGTCAAACCGCCGCCACATGCTGCCACAACGCCTCACTCAGTCAGGCGTGTGTCTCGCACCAGTCAGGAATCCTTTTGCAACACTGTCAACACACTTGTCGGAGGCTCCTCCTTCCATTTGAGGTTGATTTAGCCTCTTCCTGTCAACATCCAAGGCTGTTTGACTAGTCTCCTCTCCCCTTTGTATCCCTCTCCTTGCATTCTCTGTCTGTGAGCCTTTTTCCGACAACTCCAAGGTTGTTTGGCTAGTCTCCTACTTCTGTGGTATCCTTTTTCCAGTATTCTCAGCTTATTATAGCATGGCTACCACAGGACCAGTTTTCTCTATTTCTGGAACTCTCACCATCACCACAGAAAAACTCGATAGTAAAAATTATCTTTAATGGTCAGCCTCTGTAGAATTGTGATTCCTTGGTCAAGGATACCCTAACCATCTACAGAAAGAAGCTATTGAGATACCAAGTGAAATTAGAACACAGTGGCAGCAACTGAACTTCCAACTTTGTGCAGTTTTATGGCAGTCGGTCGAATCCAAAGTCTTGGGGACCCTCAGAACATTTAAAACTTGTTGTGCTTTCTGAAAAAAAGCCCAAAATAATTTTGCTAATGATATTCTACAGCTATATGACTCAGTAAATAAGTTGACCTCCCTCAAACAGACTGATCATGATATGATCTCACATGTGGCTTAGGTTGAAGCTGTAGTAGAAGAATTGAAGATGTTCCTAGAAGTTGATTCTTTGGAGGAAATAAAACAAAACCTGTTGAGACTTCTGCAATGGTGACCAATCGTGGGAGAGGAGGTCGTCGTCACGAAAAGAGACGTCGTGGTAGTGGTGGTAGAGGTGGACATCCTCAGTGCACATACCCCAAAAGAATGGGTCACACCCAAGACACTTGCTATTCCTTACATGGTTTTCCAAATAAGTCGGCACATGTATCCAAATTTGAGAAATTTATGGTACAGCTGTCTAATAAAGAGTATCAAGAATACTTGAAGTTAAAATTCAGCAACCAAGCTCAATCATCTTCAATGCCAAGTATCTCAACATGTATTTCTCAATCTGTGGAAGGTTAAGGTCCTTAGATAGTCGATTCAAGTGCTTCTGACCATATTTCTAGCAATAACTCTATTTTCATCAATATCTCCACCAAAGTTTCCTAACTTGGTTACCTTAGCCAATGGTGCCAAAATTGCATCTCAAGGACTTGATCAAGTTTCTCTCTCTTCTTAAAATTTAGACTTTGTCTTGTACATTCCTAGTTGTCCCTACAATATGATATCTTTAAGCCAACTGACTTGTTCCTTAAATTGTTCAGTAACATTTAATGTTGACTCTTTTGTCATATGGGAACGTGGTACGGGTCGTCTGATTGGCGTAGGACATGAATCACGAGGCTTGTACTATCTGGAATCTAGTCCCACTCTCTCCTGTTTTGCTGCTACTTCTCCAAAACTTTTGCATGATCGTTTAGGTCACCCAAGTTTAGCAAGAAGATGATGGTTCCTTGTCTCAATTCTCTTCAGATGCTAAATTGTGAATCATGTCAGTTAGACAAACATACTAGATCTTTCTTTCCTAAACAGACTGAAACAAAATGTAATTATGTTTTTTCTATTATTCATTCAAACATTTGGGGAATGAGTCATGTTATATCCTTTGGTTTTAGATATTTTGGCACATTCATAGATGAATATTCTCTATATACTTGGAGCTTTTTAATGAAAGACAGATCTAAACTTTTACCTATTTTCATATCTTTCTTCAATAAAATCAAGAACCAATTTGGAAAAACTATTAAAGTTTTCAGAAGTGATAATGCTAAAGAATACTTTTTGGGTGACCTTTCTTCTTTTTTGTTTTCACAAGGTGTTTTATACCAATCCACATGTCCTCACACACCACAACAAAATGGTATTGCAAAAAGAAAAAAATAGACATTTAGTAGAAACTGCACGTACTTTAATGATTTGTGGAAATGTTCCCATGTGTCGTCGGGGTGACGCCAATTCTCACAGCTTGTTTTCTAATAAATAGAATGTCATCTTCATCTCTTGAAAATAAAACACCTTATTCAATAATTTTTCCAAATGAACCGTTATATCATATACCATCTAAAGTTTTTGGTTGTACATGTTTTATTCATGATGTCTTTCTAGGTCTTCATAAGCTTTCTGCAAGAGCTATCAAATATGTATTTCTTGGATATTCACGCCTACAAAAAGGGTACAAATGTTATCCTCTAACTACTAAGAAATATTACATGTCTGCAAATGTGACTTTCTTTGAAGAAACTTTATTCTTTTCTTCTTCAGTGTCAGACTTAAATTCTATAAAGCAAGTGTTACTCATTCCATCCTCAGGTTTAGGGATTTCTCCTACTATTGAGACCCATCACCAAGAAAACATTCAACTAACCTCATCACCTGATAATCACCCAAAATTGTCTTCCTCTCCTCTCAGTGTATCTCACCATGGAACGTCGATAGACCATCTCACAGTACATGAAGATTCTCCTGGTTCATGTCTTTCTCCATCAGATGCACCTACCACAGATCCTCTTTCCTCATCACTTCTTGATAACTCTACAGGTTAGCCAATTGCTCTTAGGAAAGGTATTCGTTCTACTCGAAACCCTCATCCTATTTATAATTTCTTGAGTTATCATCGCATGTCTCCCTCTTATTATTTTTTCTTTTCATCTTTGTCTTATTCTATCATTCCTAAAAATGTTGATGAAACACTTGATCACATTGGATGGCGACAAGCTATGATTGATGAAATGCAGGCTCTTAAGCATAGTGGTACATGGGACCTAGTCCCTCTTATGTCTAGTAAGAAAACAGTTGGTTGTAGATAGGTCTATGCTATCAAAGTTGGTCTTAATGGTGAGGTTGACTGTTTTAAAGCTTGGTTGATTGCTAAAGGCTACACTCAGATTCTTGGTCTTAACTATGGTGACACCTTCTCTCCTATAGCTAAGATCACTACTGTTTTCCTTTTTATGGCCATGACTGCTATTCATCATTGGTCTCTTCATCAACTAGACATTAAAAATGTCTTTCTTTATGTTGAGTTAGAGGAAGTTTATATGGAACAACCTCCTGGGTTTGTTGCTCAAGGGGAATCTGACCTAGTTTGCAAACTTCATCGTTCTCTTTATGGCCTTAAACAGTCTCTAAGAGCTTGGTTTGGAAAATTTAGTTATGTGGTGCAGAGTTTTGGTATGAAGCGCAGTGAAGTAGATAACTCTGTCTTCTACTGTCACACCTCTTCTGGAAGATGTGTCTATTTGGTTGTGTATGTTGATGATATCGTAATCATAAGAAATGATGTTACTCGAATTTGTCAGCTAAAGCAACATTTACATAGTCACTTCCAAACTAAGGACTCGGGTTGCCTTAAATATTTTCTTGGTATAGAGGTGGCACAATCCAAAGAAGGCGTTGTTATCTCTCAGAGAAAGTATGCATTAGACATATTGGAAGAGACAGAAATGTTAGATTGTAGACCCATTGAGAGTACGATAGGTCCAAACCAAAATTAATGTCAGAACAAGGCAAACCATACTCAAATCCATAAAGATATAGAAGATTGGTGGGAAAACTCATAACCTCACAATTACTAGACCTGATATTTACCTTGTTGAAGTAGTTAGTCAATTTATGGAAGCCCCTCATGTTGATCACTGGAATGTAGTCATTCATATTCTCAAATATATCAAAAAGACTCCAAGACAGGGGCTTTTATATGAAGATAAAGGTGATACTCTAATTTCTGGATACTGCGATGCTAATTGAGCAGGTTCTCCCACAAATCGACGTTCTACTACAAGGTATTGTGTTTCCATTGGTGGAAATGTTATTTCTTGAAAAAGTAAGAAACAAAATATTGTTGCTCATCTAGTGCAAAAGCAGAATATAGAGCTATCGTCTTAGCCATTTGTGAGTTGGTATGAATCAAACAACTTCTTCAATAACTGAAGTTTTGTGAAATTCAACCAATGAAACTGTATTGTGATAATCAAGCGGCCCTCCATATTGCCTCCAATCCAATATTTTATGAAAGGACTAAACATATAGAAATCGATTGTCATTTCGTGAGAGAGAAGTTGTTGTCCAAGGAGATCAGCATTGAATTTGTTAGTTCAAACGGTTAGCTTGTTGACATTTTGACTAAATCTTTAAGGGGGCCTTAGATTTAATACATATGTTCCGAGCTTAGAACATACAATCTATATGCTTCAGCTTGAGGGGGAGTGTTAAATATCTGATGCATTTAATGTTTTGATGTAATGTTCTGATGTATTTATTTCTTCCTTTCTTTTCAAGTCTGCACACTGCTTCCTAGGTGTAGGATAGTTGTTGGTGCAGACTGCACACTGCTATGCAGCCTTACTCTGTACCCCTTGCTTTAATATATATATATATATATATATATATATATAAGTCAGTCTGCTGCCAGATTAGGTAGGTTGAGTATTTTAGCTTCAAACATTTTAAAAAAAGAGACCAAATTAAGTTTTAAATGGGACTAAATTAAACCCATTTTAAAAAATAAGGGACCTAATTGAAATTTCTAAAAATAAAGGAACCAAATTGAACATAATAAATAAATTGATGGACAAAAAAAGTAATCTAATCTATATTTTTTAAAATGCCTAAACTTTGTATATTTTCACATAAGAGAGAAAAAGTGTTGACCATAGGAACTAACGTTTGTATGTATATTTTCACAGCCAGGAAAACAAGTAGTTTTAAAAGTTCGGACAAAAACTAAAACTGGGAACTTTTTCAAGAACTAAAGAAGTACTTAACCCTATTTATATCCATTCACGTGTGTGTCAGTCTGACCTTATCAAAACCACCGTGGGAGCAGAAAGTAGAGGACAAGTATACCAAATCTTGCTTGAATCCAAATCCGAGTTTCAAGATGTCAGGCGACACCAGCAATTCTCGCAGTGGTTCCCACAAGGAGGAGAGAGGAAGGGACAACAAGTCCAACACAAACACAACCGAGTCACCGCATGCAATTTGGAGCACCGACACCCTCGGGAATGACTTTTGGACAGGCTTCCACTCCGCATCCAGGCCCACCACTGAGGTCCGAGTCAATGCCTCACTGAGGAGTGTGAACTCAGCCGAGTTGGTACAAGTAACTAGGTGGACTTTGAGTTTCACAAGATCACCATCCATCAGCTAGGAAGCTATGTTTGCTTTTTAGTTATCACCTGCAAAACATGTGACGTGAGGAGTGACTTGGCCAAAATTTACTCACGTATTAGAATAGTTTGTAAATACAATATGTTTTATTTATTTTATGAGAAAATAGACTATGAACTAATAGTGTTAAATATTTATATATAATCAATCTTGTAAACAAAAAAAAAATACTATCAACCAATAAAAAATTATTATAGGTAATGAGTTTTAACAAAGTTATTATAAAAATCAATATTTTACTATACAAGTCAATTTGTGATTGAATAACAATGATTTTTTTTTTCACTGCAAGTGTAAGACCCCAATTCATATAAATCCAATAATATGAGTGCAACCTTTATGTGACATTATCCTATATTTGAAAATACAAAGTGATTTTTTTGATACATTATGAGTAGTAAATACATAAAGATTTAAAATACAACCTTACACTTTCCTATAGCTAGCCACATTTAATAAAATAAAATAAAACTTTACTGATAAGGAAATAGATTAGAAAACAGAGAGTTGCAATAGTAAAGAAATTGAACAAGTCTTACCAAGCTTCTATCATTCTAATTTGATGTCGATCACTGCCAAGGAAGTTGCTTCTTCATTTCTGTCAAGTATGAACAATTGTTGCTGGCTACTTCCACGAGAATCATGCCAAAAGAGAGAAAGAAAGAAAAAGAAACATAAGCACATAGAAGGTAAGAATCTTATAGCTAGGAATGAGTAGATAGTTATAGGATTTACATATTAAAAATAATTAAATCTAAACATGGAATTATAATAGGTAAAATAGTTCACTGACAGTAAATCACAGTCAGATGACACATGTCCAATCGACACATTATGCAGTGAAATGCATACAATGTATGTCATATGAGATATCTCCATGGAAAACATTCTATCAACAGAATAGCATGATTATGAGCTCATACTCCACTGACCCAAGCATGCAAATCAGTATCAGTGTTCATACTAATCTAGAATGAGAACAGCATTAGGTAATTCACCAACCAAAGCTAGTATGGGAATAGCCTATAGTGGTTTACCAACCAAAGCTAGAATGGGAATAGCCTTTGGTGGCAAAATGTGCATGGCAGTATTTCCACTAATTGTGGATAAATTGTTGTGATTTGTTAGGAATGCTAATGCACAAGCACAAGCCAACTTAACCATGACACAAAGTTGCAACCCTCTAGCCCCCTATGGACATGCACTAGGTTCCTTCAAGGTCTCATTGGCCTCCACTACAAGATTCACACCCCATTACAGGGCGCAGCTACCCTGGAACCCCAGATCCAACAGACAATGATTATATAATCATAGTCAGGACTAATTAAAATTGGTATTCTGCTAAGAATATTAAATTCTCAATTTGATACCAATTTCAATCTAGAAGACATATTGTCATGCATGTGACAGACTCAATGAGACTGGTGAGACATGTATAACAACATTCATCAATTATCAATCAATAACCATACAATCAAGTATTAATAGTCAATCTACAATAAAGCAAGTACACAAATTATTTAATAATAACATAAAAGAGTATAATTTTAGTTAGTGAGACCAGGCAAGTGTTACCTAGCCTAAAGATTAAGTTAAATAATCACCCAATCAAAGATCTCACACAGGCTTTGGGATGCCCCTTACGTTCAGAAATATGTAAATCCTACTTATCTTACTTCTTAACAAAATATTCTTTCTCCCCACCTGAACTCAATATTGTTGGAGGCTTTGATTGTTGGTCTGCTTTGAGTTCCGTTTACCATGTTGTTGTCATCATGTGTCTTTTCCTTCCATAAAGGAAGAGTAATCCCATCATTACCTAAAGAATGTACTCTGTTTCTTAGATATCTCGAACATGAACTCATTATATTTGCTTATTTTATTGAGTTTTATACACAATAGAACAGATGTTCTTATATTGTTTTCTTTGATGTGATAGTGCTGCTTCTTTTAGTCCTTATCTTTTCTTTTGCTTATCAGTATTTTTTCCTAAGTTATTTTACCCCTTGCTCATTTTGTTAAATTTTTATGTTAAGCTCAACTCACCCTTTACTATTTCTATTCCTAATTTTATTAAATTATATGATAGGGCCAGAGTCACTTGTTGATCTTTGTTTATTTGCTATGGAATTAATTGAATCAGACCTATAATGTTTTCTCAATGTATTTCATTTTTGGACAACTAGTACAAGGGTTTAATCAATAGTAGCAAGGTTAACATATATGGTTTCCAAACAAGCTTGTTATGCAGCAACATAGACAAATTCTGCAAAATTGTGCAGAATCAACACCAAAATCCACAATTTTATTGGTTTAACTTCATGGCTTGGGATTAAAAATTTGAATGGTCCACTTCCACTCCAAACCAGGAATAAGGGATGCTCTAAGGTACCTATGTGTACGACTATATGCTCTTTGTTCTTACCAAATCTTGTTTTGGTTCAAGTATCATATTAAATTGAATTTACTGGTTTGGTGACCATTAGTCTAGCCTTTTAACTCCTGAACTTAGGGGTTAATCACTGTTTTACCTTGCGGAATGGTCTAGCACTTGGCTGTGGATCAAGGGAAATGCAAAACATACTTTGGCATACAATTACAACTCAGAATCATAACATTGTGCATAATAAAGGGCATTTTAGTGCATACTTGTGCAGCACCATATACTATTCTGGCTTTTAACTTATTTAATTGATATAATCATAAGAAAGCTTTGATCTTATAGATTGGGTAGTCTGGATTTTTGTTTCAAGAACAAAGGCTTTCTTAATTGGTCAAGGCACATGGTTTCCTACTAAAGTTCTATGTTAACCCTTCCTTTCTACCTTCAAATTTTGTTATGTAATCAAAATATAACCAAGGTCTTGGAAGGTAAACTCTGTCTTAAGGATGTATCCATCCATGATTATGCAGAACTCAAAATTAAACTATTCCAATTCAGCTATGGAAGCCTTTGGGTTGTATACTTGTGCAATAAATTCTAATATTGTTGGTCTACCCAATTAGATGCTGCATAATTATAAAACAATTTCCATTTCTAAGCCTCAGTTTAAGTTTTTGGATTACAAGATAGCTTGATATGTGTCTTCCTAATGAACTAACACCTAATGAGTTAAGCTTATTACAATATAAACTTCCATGATCATTTCGAAGCTAGAATCTTATTTCAGCTTCTATGTTACTGTCAGGGTAACAAGTATCATCCCTAAATCTTGCTCATTAAAAGAATCCATTCTCATTTGAAAATAGGAACAAAAGCAATTAACAGAAATTTAGACATAATTAGAGAAATTACCAACTAAATTGCCTTCCCACACCTTGATTCAACAAGACGCAGAGCTTCTTCCTCCACCGTTGGGGTTCTTCTAAAACTATTCGTATTGTTGGCAGAAACAAGAGGTGGACGTGTTTTGGGTCTTGGGCTCGGAGGAGAAAATTTTGATCTTACAGCTGGACATTTCTTATAAGTGAAAATAAAAATAAAATTAATATTATTTAATAGATGAAAATAAAAAATAATAAAATGAGTGAAAATAAATAAAAATAATATAGTAAATTTTATTATTTTTTAAATTTTTTTCTCTTTAAAACACACTAATATTTCGTTTGGTTTTGGAAAAAAAAAATAAAAGAGAAATTTGAAAAAGAAAGTGATAAATAAAGTAAAAAAATTGTTTAGTTAAAAATAAATAAAGTGAAATAAAAAAATATTTAAAACAAAAAATTTTAATAGATAAAAAATAATATTAAATAAAAATAAATTATTATTATTATTATTATTTATTATATTTATCATTACTATTATTATTATTATTATTATTATTATTATTATTATTATTATTATTATTATTATTATTATTATTATTATTATTATTTTCTTCTTCTTCTTCTTATTATTATATTATAAGTTATAAATTGATAGGGAAAGGAAGCCTGTTAATGCCTTGATAATTGGATATTGCATGTTTTCTTCTATTTTTTACATAAATCCTCTCACATTTGACTAAAATCTTTTTGAATCTTACCATTTTTTTTAATATTTTTTCACAATTCTATTATACTAAATATTTAATATTTTTATATTTTTATTTTCTTCTTCTTTTTTCTTTCTTTCATGATCTTATTGATTGTCAAAATAAAATAGAATATGATAAAATAAGAAACATAATAACATAAGAATAAGAAAAATTTAATTATATTTAATGTTTGATTCACGTCAAATAAGATATATTATGTTATATTTGATATGAACCAGATAATAATATAATAAAGTATATATTATATTCACATGTCAAAATTATCCTTTAGATTAAAATTACATATTTTTTAAAATTATAATTTAAATTAAATTATTAAAAATATTTAATTTTTTAATATAATATAAATATATATATATATAGATAAAGGTATCAAAATCATTTTAACAAAAATTAATTGGAATAAAAAAGTTTATTATATTTTATCAATTTCTAATTTAGTCCTTTATGATAAAAATTACATTAATAAATAAGATAAAAAAATATAAAAATAAATTTATCATATCATATTTGTCAAACACATATTAAATTAAAATAAGATAAATTATTATACTTTGTCTCATTTATTTGATTACTAATAAGGTATTAATTTTTACTTTACAGAACATAAAATAAATTTATTGTTAATTTTTTTTTTCACCACCAAACAAACAACTAATGTTAAAACAAAGGTTTCCATTTCAAAAAGAAATGAAGATGAGTTTTCAATATGTAATATAATATTTTATAGATTGTTTCATATGTAATTGTATAAGAATGATTATGGAATGATTAATATATAATTTTTCTAATATAATTACAGATTAAAAAATTCATAATATATATATTATTATAAATTATTTTATTTATAATTATATTAGAAGACTTATATAATACCATTGTTACAGAATGATCAATTTGGATTACACCAAATTTGTAACAAATCCAGAAAATACACTATCTTACCTTCAATTGGTGGCCTTTGTGATGATTTCTCTAACAATACCTAAAACCAAGAATAATGGAAGGTGAAATAGGTAAGAGCTTACACGCTTCACCTTGGACAACGCAATAAAAAACCACTCTAAGGATGAACACAAGTTTGGAAGACAAGATGTTCCACGAGATGTGACAACAGAAATGACACCACAACACAACTATGAAAATGCAAGTTCACAGTGCATGAAATAAAAAAAAGACAATAAAAATGAGTTATTTGAGATAAAGGAAGGGACTAAAATATTTATGTCCATTAAAATATTAACTTTTAATTACAGGATGCATCTAATAAAAAATAAAATATATTAAATAACTGTCCAAAGAGGAGTTGTCTAAACTTGATGGCTTCTACTACTTTTGGCTGGCCTATTAAAACTGATGAAAGAAAAAGGAAAATGTTATAAGTTCAAATCTTTTCTAAGTTATTTTTATCATTTTTTAAATTATAATTTTTAATGAACTAAAATTATGAATTTTACAAAATTAAATGTCTAAAGTCATAAAATGAAAAATTAGAAATTAAAAAACTGAAATTACGGATTAAAAATTATAGAGGATCAAAATACAATTTAGAAAGTAAAAAAAAAAAAAAAACTAATAGTAAGAATATCCAATTGCACTGTTTTTGGTGGATGTGTCAATTCAGGATTTGTCACCTTCAGATGTCCTTGTCCAAATCACCCCGACAACTTAGGGGCACCGTATGAGTTTAAATTGTGGACAGAATGAGACCTAAGCCAGGTGTTCAAAACAACTCGACACGTGTCCCTTGTCCTCATCTACCCACGCTCTAGAATTGCACCAACACATGCAAAAAAACACAATTCATGCTAGCATTTTATTGATCTAAAAGGGTAAAATAAAACAAAGAAATCCAATTGAGTGAATCTATTAGTAATAGGAAAAAAAAAGGCCCCAAAAATTATGTTTAATATGCCTAAAATCAAGAATATTTTCGCTATAATAACCACATATTTGATAAAGGAGACGTGGACATTCTAGTTGCGTGTCATCAACTCTTAAATATGGTAATGCCATTCCACCATACTTCAATAAACTCTTCCTTCTACCTTTGGTTTCAATCGCACACAACAAATATAATAAGATCATATAGTGAAGGAGTAGCTAGATTTTCACTACACTAGGCAATGGCTCAAACCATGTTGCTAATGTCTAGTGTCCCTGCTAGCTACTCCGTAGATCTGAAGAGAGACACTAAGATCCAACTACAGAATCAAAGATTAAGGCCTATGTTCTCTCATCTCATTTTCAATCCACTACCTTCAGCTTCTTATTCATCTCATATTACAACTTTGGCCATCTTCAAAACAAAGACCAAAGCCCCTCCTAGTAAGGTACTCATTTACAATATTTTTTATTAGAATATATAATTAATTTCTGTCTATTAATTTTTTAACACTCTGAATTTGGTGCCACATGATCTGTATAGATTGTGAAGTCCAAGCCAAAGCCAAAGGTTGAAGATGGCATTTTTGGCACTTCTGGAGGGTTTGGTTTTACTAAGCAGAACGAACTCTTTGTTGGTCGTGTTGCCATGCTTGGTTTTGCTGTGAGTCTGATCTTTTCTTATTCCAACAGATCAATTCTTTCATGTGTTTAATTTTAATATTATCAGTGTAAAATTACACCGTTAAGTAATAATTAGAAATCATTCTTCGCATGAAATTTAGAGAAATTATTACTGATGTTAAACAATTTTCAGTGATCTAATCTGTGTATTTTCAAATAAATTCTTGTTTCATCCCACACACAACATGATTGTACAAAAACAGTTGTTTCTTATTGACAAGCTGTCTTAATATTCGTGTATGAGTATCCTGACACTGATATCAAAGAGAAGGAAGTGTAATTCAATTGATTAAACAACATGTGCAAAATCGTTAGAAAATCTAATCGCACTTATCCTTGATTTCTACTATTAAAAAACCTTTCTTCTAAACATGGCTTCAAAATGGATTTTTAGTTTGTTTTTCTAAGTGGCAGAGTCACGAAGCTTTTCTTTGATTATTTAATGACATTGGCATAGAATGTAATGAGATAAAAAAACAGAATGAAGTGAATTAAAATTATTATTCTATTATTTGAATATTTACATGAAACGAAATAAAAAAAGTTGACCCATTTCATACCCCCAAATCAGAGTAAATAAAAATCAAGGTATTAAATGAGATGAAATGGAATGCATTCCATTGTACTTCATTGTATTTTATCTTGTTTTAAATTATTCAAACAATGATATACATCATTAAACACTATTCATTCTTTTTCCTTAATCCAAACATTATACACAAGGTATGGCATGCAAAAGGGCATTATTTAAGTCAAGGTTATTGCTTGCTACATTTTCAGGCATCATTGTTGGGTGAAGCAATTACTGGGAAAGGAATCCTAGCACAACTTAATCTAGAAACTGGAATTCCTATTTATGAAGCAGAGCCTCTTCTTCTTTTTTTCATCCTTTTCACCCTACTAGGAGCCATTGGAGCATTAGGTGACCGTGGTAAATTTGTTGATGACCCTCCCACTGGACTGGATAAGGCAGTCATTCCTCCAGGCAAAGGATTCAGAGCATCTCTGGGTCTCAATGAAGGAGGTAACAGCTTTCTAACAACATATTTGTAATCCAAGCTTACCTAATAATATTTTTATTGAATAGAGTTAAATTGAGTTGTATGTGACACCTTAAATGAATTCCAAACAAGAGAAAAAAAGATAATCATTAAACTTGTCACCGTTATTATAGTCTATGTATATTTGTTACTTATATAGATAATTAGATATTGTAGATTTACCTATCAGTGTAACGACTTACTTATCCACTGGTATAGGAAATTGATGTATATTTTGGATGTATCATACTATTCTCTAATATCTAATAGATTAATTTTCCTTAGGATAAAGACTGTGATAATTAGAACATGGGTAACTGCTAATATTTTTTTCCCTATTAGTGCATAGAATTATTTTTGTAGTGTATTCATAGAATGAAAAGGGCTAAATCTAAACTTACAATGACTCTGATGAGTATTTTGCTATGCTTTTATGTTGTGTGTATGTTAGGTCCTTTATTTGGGTTTACCAAAGCAAACGAGCTCTTTGTTGGAAGATTGGCACAGTTAGGTTTTGCATTCTCTTTAATTGGCGAAATTATTACTGGAAAAGGAGCTCTGGCTCAGCTCAACATTGAGACTGGGGTGCCCATCAATGAAATCGAACCACTAGTGTTGTTCAGCCTTGTGTTCTTCTTTTTTGCTGCTGTGAATCCTGGAACTGGTCAATTTGTTACAGACGAGGATGAGGAAGAGTAGACATTAACATCATTGTTGTACTATGAAAATTTCATGTTATATGAGGCTTATGTATATGATATTAGTGAATTGAGTTCCTCCCCTCTTTATGTATAGATGCATTTAATTAAAAAAAAAAAGGAAAAAAAAAAAAGGCAAAAAGATCACCCATTAATTAAGTTTTGGTATTTGAAGCATTCTGAGGATTAATTGGATTTTTGGCAATTTTCAACTAATGAGAGCATGCTAATTTATTTACTTTATCTCATATAAAATTAGACTATTTTTAGCCACTTGTGGTAAAACTAAACATTGAAATTTGTCTCTCTTGGAACCTGGGATATTTTATGACTAACATGACAGTAGGATAAAATGAGACATCATTCAGCATAAGTGAGACAGTACCAGGAGGCAGAATTATAAGAGTATTAATTCATTGTCATCCTTTTATTTTATTAGATGAGAAATTTTTTAAATCAAATTTCATAAATTTAGTGGTAGAATTTAAAACATATTTCCAAAGTGTAAGTAGTTTTATCCCCTCTATTACACTTCTAGGCAATTTTTGAATTCAATTCCTCTGGCTGTTAAGCATAACCCTTTTTCACCCCTTTAACGTTTTACACACACATGATTCCGCAAGCATCCATCAATAGGTCAACTTCACTATGTATTACTCCTTCCATGATGTATTATTTCATCTGTCATATTTTAATTGTTGGATGTTTAGGTTTGTTCGTTTAGAGTTTTGTTTACACAATAAAAAAAATTTAATAAATAAAAGAAAATAAAAGTTTTACTAAATTAATTTTAATTATAACTGATTTTATTAAATACCATTACAACACAATAGTAATATTTTAAAAATATATAAAGGATATAAATTAAAAATAATGATTAAAACTACATTAAAAAATTAAAATAATAATTATTTTAAAAAAACTTTTATCTTGCATGACAGTTAAAATAGAATAGAAGGAATAAAATTTTAACAGTTTGAAAAACTAATTTTGAAAATGTTAAAATTTTAAAATATTATATAAATTTTATTATGAAAAATCACAACCATTTAATATAAAGTTTTTCATGAAAAATTGTAATGATTTATCCCGTTGAGATATCATTTAATTATAGACACTTTTATGTATATTTATTATGTAATGTTTTAATATTTATTGATTATAAGATAAATATTAAAGGACTCATCAAGATATTATTCAATTAATAACTTTATAAATTAATCAAATATCAACATTAAAAATGAATTTCTTAAGATTATTGATTAGTTTACATGACTTTTACTGTATTTGAATTTGTAATTTGTTATTACATATGCATTATGGAAGTAACTTTTTTGGTGTTTTTACGTCACTTTACTTGGTTTCACACATAAATTTAGATTTTAGGTGAGAATTCAAATACGCAGTTTGTATTCTTTTTTTCTCCTAGGCCTCACATATAAGATTGTTAAGAGTTATTTTGTTTTCTCACTAAGGGTTTTCGAATAACAAACTTACAGTGTGTTTGCTTATGCGTTTTTGACGTGAATTTTTACTACTCCTGTGAAGCGATACAGTGTTGCTTCCACGTTTTAAATCATTTGGACGTGGTTTTCACGCAGCAAACGTGTGTCCAAACATACACTTAATTTTACCTTATTGAAGTCTGAGTTTACTGAATATGTGGTAATGTTAGAATTTAGAGTACCTCTTAATGAAGGAAATTGCAGTTTTTAAATTGATGAAATGTTTTAATGAACAAATAACAGGGAAGAAATATAGCAAAACATATTCATGATTTGTTTGGATGAGGAGTGAAATAAAGTAAAAAGAAATAGAAGAAATGAAATATGAATGGTAGAAACAGAGCATAGATGAAATGAAAATATACGTTGCTTGAATAATGGATAAAAATATATAGAAAGGAAGTGGAGGAATTACTCTCCACTTGTTTGAATAAATAAAAAAATAGTAGAAACAAATAAATGAATTATATAAAAAATATTTTCATAATAAAATAAAAATTTAATTTTTAATATTATTATTTATTTTAACATATAATTATTTATTATTATTATAAAATTTATATCATATTTTTTTAAAATTAAACAAAAATAAAAATAAAAAATATTTCCGTCTCATTTCATTTCACTTTGGGGGAAATGTTATATTTTTCTGGGTTTCACATAAATAACTTTCTACCTCTATTTTTTCTCTCAAACTAATGTAAAAGTTTAGGACTTGTTTGATTTAGCTTTCCAAAAATAGTTTTTAATTTTTTAAATTAAAAAATTAAAAAGTTAATTTAAGTGATAAGCCTTATAAAACTATTTTTTTAAACTATTATCTTATTTTAGTTTTTGAAAGAAAAAACAAAAAACTACTTTAAGGTGTTTTGCTTTTCCCATTTTTTATTTATTTTAAAAACGCAAAAACATGCAGAGAAGTGCAAAATCCATAGTTTACCAAGGAGATTTAGTTCAGATAATTGAGTAGTGAGTGGGAATTATTGTAAATTTTTAGTACTTGATTTTGATTTTTATAAATAAAAAATTTACAATTTTTGTTAATTACATTTATGTAATTATTTCTTTATCATTTATGTATATGATACTAATCTAATATAAACTCATGGTTTTCATTTAACCAAAATTGAAATTAAACCACTAACGTATTAATTGATATGTAATGGCCGTTTATTTTTTAAAAATTATTTTTTATATGTTATTAAAATCAATATACTAGTAATATATTAAAAATTTATAAATATTATTATAAAACTACTTCATGCTAATAAGTTGAATTATTAACATAATATGTGCGTGTTTTATTAATTATGTTGAGCTTTATCATTTGTTATTGAATGTTAATGCTAATAAGTCAAATACTGATATAAACTTGTTCATACTTTTCTACAAATTTTTGGATTTTTTTAAATTATGATTTTATAATTAATTTTTAGATTTTCTATTTTAATTCTTATATTTAGCAAAAATAATGTTACTTGAATCTTTAAAAGCACGTGATTTTAATCCTAATTGAAGACAAAAACATACTGCATTTAATATA